>JAAIXJ010001817.1:113123-165236 GCA_013403705.1 Heliconius hermathena
CTAACAACATAAATAAGTTGTAACAAGCGTATAAAAATTTCGACGTAGCTTGGCGAGAACGCATGGCTTAGTGGTCAGAGCGCCTGGTCGGTTTCCAGGAGGCGCGGGTTCGAGTCCCGCTGCGTTCAAATTTTTATACGTTTTCTAAATAAGTATTAATCTATCAGTTTTTTTTAACAATTTTAAAGTGTTATTCCACACTTAAGAAAGAAAAAGAATTATTAAGAATACGTTTCGAAAAATTTGAACGTAGCGGGATTTGAACCTGCGCCTCTTTGGAAACCGTCCAAGCGCTCTGACCAACAAAGACTTACGAACTTACGTTCAAATTTTTATACGTTTTCTTAATAAGTATTTAACCTATCAGTTTGTTGTACACCTAGAAACATGGTGTAGGTACATAGTGCAAAATTTTAGGCAAATGACGTAATTGAACCCACAACCATCTATATGATCATGATATGATCTTTAATTTTTGTGACTTTTACACATTTTAAATATATCTTTTAAACCGGATTAATCGTGTAAATATACACCACGACTATTAAATATTTTTGAAAACCCAACTTTCAAACAAAGGTGGATAGACTGAGGTGGCATTTACTTATCTGGCGAATACTTATTTAGATACTTACAAAATGAGCAGTACTATAAACAACGACACAATAGCATTAATATCTAGTGAGTCTACTGCAAATAATTAGTTAAAAATATTTATATTAGAAAAATTTATTAATAGCCCAAGTAATATTTAAGAATAAAAATCGGTGAACTGGGAGTCGGACTCCGTACCGATTTAATGATCGTTGGTGGATTAGAAGTACCATAAAAATTTACAAACTTGAATTTGCAGGCATATCCACAGCTTATAAAAGTTGAGAAATTCAAGTTTACGGGCATGTGCACAAATTTTACAAGAACATTTCATATAAAGCTATGAATTTGTAATGTTTTTCTTTCTGTGATATACTTTTTCACGACACACTCTCTACTAATAGTGCTATGTGCGGGATAAGGCGTGAAACAAAAAAATATGCGCAAGAAAAACTCAGCTTCACGCTATAACCCGCACACTACAGGGTAGGCAGAGGGAACCTAGTGTTAAGACCCTCCGTTCCCCCCTTTCTGGAGGCATTGAGTGTTGAGTGGCAGAACTCAACGCCGCGCTTGTCCTCAACACCAGATCGAAGAAATGGAAATATAAATTTAAGTAAATATTTCATCTCCTCGAGTGGGGATCGAATCCACAACCAGTCGGTTTTACAGTCACATTTTGTGCCCCTGCCTCGACTGGCCTCTGTGAGTGCAAAAAAAATATGTATATATTTTTATAATATTATTAAATAATTATTTTTATCTCTCAGAGGTACCTGTATTTAATAAGAAGCGAGAAAAGAAGTACTAATATAAATTCATCACCCTACATTGTATTCATAGACAACGTAAAAGCATTAGATAAAAGTAATAAATTGAGAGAATAGAAAATAAGAAGACCTGGATCTGGATCCTGAATTATATAATACGAATAGTTAATCTATAGTAATACATAATAATAAATACATTCCCCACTTTCTGCCGAATTCTGGAGGCATTGTGTTTTGAGTGGCAGAACTCAACGCCGCGCTTAACCTCGACACCAGAGTGAAGAAATGGAAATATAAATTTAAGTAAATATTTTATCCCCACCAATCAACCAGTCGGTTTTACAGTCACACCTCGTGCCGCTGCGCCACGACTGGTCTCAATCTTAACAAAACAACCCTGAATAATAATAAATAACATTCTACGTATTCTTTGCTTTATATTTTCAGATTTTTTTATTATTTTTTAATAATACAAAAGAAGAATTGAGTTTTTGTACCGTATAAATTAATTTACGTGGATAGAATAAAAATATAAAGACATACGTATCTAACTAAATATTCTCACCTTATATTTTTTTATACCAATATTTACTTTTAACCAGCGATACGCTCGTAGCCTCGCGTTGCCCGCTTGATCTACACAATTATTTATTTGCTTATCTAAATTACCTTCGGTTTCTGAAAACTCTATCATTTTGAAGACAATATCTACACTTTAAGACCTAAGTTTCAGCTGATTCAATAAAACAGTTGTTTTGTAGCATTTTTGACGGACTTTTTGTCGTAAAAATTTAAAAGCTTTTTGAGGCAAAGCGCGTTGATGAGTTCCGGCACTCAACACGCAATGCCTCCAGAATTCCGCGGAAAGTAGAGTGGAACGGAAGTATCTTAATGGGAACGGAGTGTATTAACACTGTGTGGTAAAAAACTTTATATCAACATAACATTTTTGCTTATAAACAACTTTTTGAAATAAAACAAACATTTAGTGTTTGTTTTATGTTTGTTAAGGAAAGTTTGTCAAAATACAAGAAAATGCATTTAAACCGGTTTTAAGTCATTTCTGAAATTAAGGCGCACAAATATATAGACAAAAAAAATCACTGTCTTCTGTTTACATTAATAAATGGTAAACTTGATAGATTTAAAATAGCACGTTACTCAAAAAATAGATTATATGAGATCTATGAGATTTTAAGCTTTAATATTAAACTTAAGATAACAATTCAATACGCATAGCCGACGCGCGCGAAGTGTTATTAAGTAAAAATGTTATAGTTTCATTCATTCGTACTAAATATGAATATTATGGGAATTATGAAAAAATAACATAGTACCTACATCGTATATTTTTATAAATAGTAAAAAAGAAAAACTTAAATGATAAAACTAAAACTGATTTCCAATTAGTCTTGAAATGCATCAACGGTTGCGGAACAACTGGAAAGGAAGAGATAACAAATCTTTCAGTACTTTGTATTTCTTCGCAACTATCCTCCAACTACTAACACTTTTCCTAATTTAAGTTAGGAATTTCACCCTAACTTCAGGTAAGAAATTACGAATAATGGTCGCTCCTTTACAGAAGTAGATAAAATGGTTCATTGATTTTGAAAAGCTTGCAATAAAATAAATCCTGTGCTAAAATTTATTGTACTTGATGAATATACGTTTAAATAGAATAAAGAATAATAAAATCGTAACAATATTACACAGAATAATTCGAAATAATTTTACATTTTTAGGGTTCTGTATCTCCAAAAGAAAAAAAACGGGACCCTTATAGTATCACTTTAAAAAGAAGGAGGTTATCAATTCGACAGTCAACAGTTTTGGTAAACTTAAAAAAATAATACATTTTTTTAAGTTTACCAAAACTGTTGACTGGGTGAATCGATTTTGATTATTCTTTTTTTTATTAAAAAGCCAGTGCTTTCTGTGTGATCCCATTTTAATTTGATCCATTTCTGACAATCGTATTCATGAGAAAAACTTAAGCAAAAAAAAATAAGCTTGTAGAAGTATGTACATATAAAGCACTACCTGTGGATCTACAATCTTGACATTGTACTGTACCCATAGTGGGCAAATTCGGCTCACACTTGACGGGATTTCGTATATTAAATAATAGACTAATTTATATCCCCTGTGTGTCGTTGTAAACAGAATTTAACAATTTCAGTTTGTTAGAAGTTTTCGAGCTCTGAATACGTCCTTATATATTCACGTACCGTGGTTAAGGAATGCAACAGAAGTTTTGCATGTGTTAAGTCGTTCCTTTGATATGACCAAAATATGTATGTGGCTCAACCCCAACTCGGTCAACTTAGTATATGTTTGTAAGAAATAATTGAGGTAATCGAGGAACAGTGAAAAAGCGTTTGATTGCAAACGCGATGGTTGTGGGTTCAAACTCCACTCAATAGCATGAATGATTTTCATTTGCCAGATCTGACAAGAAAAAACATGGGGTTGAGTATTACCACTTAACACGCAATGTCTCAAATTTGGATTGAAAGCGAAGAATGGAGTGTCTTCAAAATATGTTCTTTCTGCCCAGTACGCTATATACAGTATGAAGCGTGAAGTAATAAAAAATGATTATTTCATGTTTTTCGATGTAACTGTTGACGTGTAAGTTAATATATAGGGGAGAGGGGGGCACATTCGAACGATTTTTAAACTTTGTGTCATATCTAAAATTTCTACAGTTTTTAACTTCTTTTCTATTTCACAATGCTTAGTCCAACTATTGTGCCACAAAATCGTAGCATCATATGTAGAAAAATATATAAGTTAATGGTGCAATATCAATTTTAGTAGCAGTAGTCAAATGTTCAAAGCTGCCCCCCTTCCGGGGTAGCTTTGAACATATATGGGGCAGTTATGAACTATCATTGAATTCAATGAAATTAAAAGGCTTATCAAACTTTTAAGTAACTTTATTAATAAACTTAACATTAGAAACGATGAGATCAAATATCAGTACCATGTTAATTAAAAGAGTAATATACCTAGTTTAATATTGCGATTGTACTAGTACTAGTGTTAAATATAATAACATAAGTCTTAATATTAATAGACTTTAAAAAACGAACAAACAAAAAGTAGGTTTGGCTTCGTAGAAGTAATTAACATTATGGGATCAATCATTGAATAAATCTAATATTATGAAAATAAAACACAATATTTTTTAAATAAACACCTTACTACCCTAATTTGAACTTAGAAAAATTAAATTTAAAGGAAAACATGGATGTAGTNATCGAACCCACAACCAGTCAGTTTTACAGTCACACTTCGTGCCGCTGCGCCATGACTGGCCTCAAGTCTAGTCTACGTAAGACTTTTGAAAAACTAACGTAACACTTGTCCTCTTTCTCAGAAAAGAAAAAAATATACAAGCTACTTTTTTACTATTCACAGATGATGAAACATTTGGTAAAACGAAGTCTCTAATATTTATTAAGTTGTAGTCTAATTCCATTTCGTAGTCTTCATACGCACAGGTATCAGTATCTTCTTTCTCTTCACAGTAAATTGTTACTTCCTCTTCTGATTCCAAATGCATTTTTGAGTCAGTTTCTTGTGAAGAAATGTTCAGTATAGTTTTGTTTTTCTTTCGCGGTATTTTTTTTACATATAATAATATTCAAAACTGCCCCCTTTATTTTGTTCAAAGCTGCCTCCGTGGTAATTGAAAAATTACAAACGTGTTTTTTTCAAGTAAAAGTTTAAAAATTGTAGTAATTTCTAGTTTATTGCATGACATATGAAACATTCTAACTAAAAGAGGAAAAAATAAAACCATATACCTGGAATTGGATCCCTGTGATCCTTACGCGTTTATTTAAAAATGCATAAAATTTTACTCAAAATCAAACACTCCTCGTAACTCAACCACTGGTTCTCATATATCATCGGTGACAAGTGACACGTGTGCAGGTTAGTGCTGCCACTACTCAAAAAAAATCTACCAAAATTTCTTTTTAAAATAGCTCTGTTAACACATATTTTCAAAGGTGCCCCTGTTCTAAGCTACCCCCCTCTCCCCTACTTATTGTAGATAATATTTTTATACCATCTAATCCGAACTTATATAAAAACATTTAATTCCAGTTAAATTCACATTATCGTTTTTCTACCAACTTGTAAATGAAAAAATAATGATCTGACTCAATATTTAAATTAAATTAAATTAAATCAAATCAGCTTCACTCTGCATCCCGCACACAGCAGGGTAGGCAGAGGGAACCTAGTGTTAAGGCACTCCCTTCCCCACTTTCTGCCGAATTGGAGGCATTGCGTGTTGAATGGCAGAACTCAACGCCGTGCTTTACCACGACACCAGAGCTAAGAAATGGAAATATAAATTTAAGTAAATATTTCATCTCCTCGAGTAGGGATCGAACCCACAACCAGTCGATTTTACAGTCACACTCCGTGCCCCTGTGCCACGACTGGCCTGAACATAACAAATTAATAAAACAGAATCATTTTGTTTTCAAGCATGCCAATTATTTAAATTTCACACGGACGTTTGACAATATCGGCTTTGTCTGATTTTTACTGTTCATTATATTTCATAATTGTATATGAATATTTTAAACCTGTATAGTTTTGCTTGGCGACGGCTTTTGTATGTCATATATTATGTACTCATACATGAGGTTGAGCTGCCTAGCAGGTAATAAATTTTATTATTAATAATTTTTACTACATTTACTACATGTAATTTCGTCGTTTCACCCTTGACAGAGTGGTCGTGGTCGTTATTTACCCAACCAACCCTGGTTGTGTTGGGTTGATATCCATCATTGGATTTAATACATTAAGCTTTATATTACTTACTTTATATATATATATATATATATATATATATATATATATATATATATAGCTTTATATTTTAGCTTTATATTACTTACGGCCATTCTGGCTGTGACAACGTATTTGATTGGATGCGATAATTATATGTTATATTTTTTTAGTTGCGGCATTTAACCCATGTATACTTATATTATAAAGTTTAATTTATATCTATCAGTTAAAATGAGTCCATCGTGCCGCAGGGAAACCGGCGTGTGACTGTAAACGCGACGGTTGTAGGTTCGATTCTCCCTCGGGAGAGTGAAATATGTTAATATTTTCATTTCATCGTTCTGGTAACGACGCAATTCGGCGGAAAGTACGGGAGGGATGTATCCTAATGGATAGTGAGCATTGAGATTAGAAATTTAAATGGTTTCAACCATTTAAACATTAGCTTACTTAAATATTATTATAACATAACTTATATGTAAATATACTATTAGATTGATATTTGTTTGGTGTCTTGTGGTAAAAAATTGCGAAGTGAAATTTAGAGCTTGAATTTTATCCCGAGTGAACACAGAACTCGACATCAACATAGATAGATATATTATTCTTTTTCGATAAAATCGAGAAGGACGCATTACTGATCATTTGACTTGGCTCTCATTTCACATTTATATTTTTGATGGGATATCATTATTTGTTGTAAAAACAATATTAAAATGTATCATTAATACTTTGTTATCTTTAAAATCGCTTTATTTTCAATCGTTCTTTGATCTAAGTTTCATATTTAACATTTTTTTTTACTTTCTTGGTAGTAATTAGATATTATATGTAAAATAAATAATTTGAGGCCGGTCGTGGCGCAGCGGCACGAGGTGTGACTGCAAAACTGACTGGTTGTGGGTTCGATCCCCACTCGAGGAGATGAAATATTTACTTAAATTTATATTTCCATTTCTTCGCTCTGGTGTCGAGGTTAAGCGCGGCGTTGAGTTCTGCCACTCAACACGCAAAGCCTTCAGAATTCGGTAGAAAGTGGGGAACGGAGTGTCTTAACACTAGGTTCCCTCTGCCTACCCTACTGTGTGCTGGATACAGCGTGAAGCTAATAAATAGTCTACCTCAGTACCAAATGTCATGTAAAATTTTACTCATTTGTTAAAACTCCCAAGCTTGTGGTGAATATAAAATTTGAATAATTTAACTCAGACATTAATTGATATATTATACTAGAGGACGCGCGCAGCTTCGCCCGCTTATTTGCATTCTTAGGAATGAATTTTTAAAAACCACGAAATACGTGTTCAATTAAATATTTTTTTTATAAGATCATCGATCAAACATTTTTCCATATAAACTTTCAACCCCTTATTTGAACCCTTAGGGGGTGAATTATAAAAAAGCATGAAACACGTGTTAAATGAAATATTTTTAAGAGTCTGAATTTTAAATTTTATAAAAATCGGTGCCGATAAAAAAAATCCATCACTTTCACTCCACAAACTTTCAATCCCTATTTCATCCCTTTAGGTTTAAAAATTTTC
Organism: Heliconius hermathena; assembly: GCA_013403705.1. Lineage (NCBI taxonomy): Eukaryota > Metazoa > Arthropoda > Insecta > Lepidoptera > Nymphalidae > Heliconius > Heliconius hermathena. Next base: position 120,853 of record JAAIXJ010001817.1, read on the forward strand.
ATATTCCCTTTTTAGTCATAGGTAGCTAACGAAAATAGAGGTTAGACGCACGCACAGTGGTTACGGCTGTGCGTGCGTCTTACCTCAGTCAGTCAGGTACATGTCCTTTTATATATATATATAGATTAACGTTTAAAAACCGATAGTTACAATAAGTCAACTGACTTACGAGTTATGAAGGACACAAATGTAACTGGAATTGTTCGTGTAAAATACACATTGCACGTTTTCAGTTTTTTAACTTGACTGGACACTCTGGCGCATGTCTTGATTGGTCAATTAAAATCAACTAAATTGTGATTGTTGTATATAGTAGTAATAAAAATGTAGAATACTTAAATATATCAGTACATAGTTGTTGGACGCTTTTATCTAAGATATCTTTTTATATCTGAGTGATTGGCAAACTGCTCTTATAATGCATGTATAGTAGATCGTTACCTATTCTAAAGGCTTTTGATATCGGTGTCGATAGTAAAGTCACTTGAATCTTGCAACCAACTGATTAACTTATTCTGTTATAGAAATGAAAATTGAATTAAATTAAATTATTAGAGTTATTGAATTATTGCGGGTTGGATGGCGAAATTCAACGCCGCGCTTTGCCTCGACACCAGAGCGAAGAAATGGAAATATAAATGAAAATATTATATAATTAGATAACTTAATATGCATTTTTACATACCACTTATAAATCTTTTAGTATGCTGCATTTTCCATCAGTTAGTCAATGTAATTTATACATTCAATAACTTCGAGATAGTGCAAGCATTACGTGGCTGCTAGCGAGGAAGAAGTCGGCGGCAACGGCGCCCAGGACTCGTGCCTATGATTGCAATTGTGTAACATGCCCCAATCTTCATCGAAATATACTTTTATGGGCTATCTTTAAAATATATAATTCGTAAAACAAATAGTCTACAAGGGACTCAGACTATAGTTTTCAGAGTGTATTTTGTAAAACAGGTGCTAAAGTGCGCTAAAGTATTAGCTTCACGCTGTATCCCGCACATAGCAGGGTAGGCAGAGGGAACCTAGTGTTAAGACACTCCGTTCCCCACTTTCTGCTGAATTCTGGAGGCTTTGCGTGTTGAGTGGCAGAACTCAACGCCGCGCTTAACCTCGACACCAGAGCGAAGAAATGAAAATATAAATGTAAGTAAATATTTCATCTCCTCGAGTGGGGATCGAACCCACAACCAGTCGGTTTTACAGTCACACTCTGTGCCCCTGCGCCACGACTGGCCTCGGAAATGAAAATATTAAATATTTCATTTCTTAAAGTGGGTATCGAATCCATAACCTGTCGCGTCTACAGTGAGACGTTTGTGCCTTTGCGGCACGACTGGCCTCAATACTACAATGAAAAATACAAAGTTATCAGCTGTACTTTACCTGTATTATCATTACATCTTGCAGCATAAAAACAGTAATTTGTTGGATAAAAAGCCCTCTTTAGAGGACTGCTTTCCACCTTGTAATAACTTTTTTAGACCGAACACGAACACTTATAAAGGATTAAGTTTACCGCTTTTAGAGTTTTAGTATTTTCGATGTTACTACTTCACATACCTATACAATGTGTTGTTTGTACAAGGCATCTCAAGAAACATTTTAAATTAATATTTCGTTCTATTGTTGAAATAAAAAAATCAGGTTCCACGCTGTATCCCGCACACAGCAGGGTTCGTTCTATTGTCACATAGCTAAAATTTTATTACAAATGGAAAACTTGCCGTTCGATTTATTTAATGTTTTACTGTAATGGAACATACTTTCGGGTTACTATAGTAGCTTTTCATCACGATACATTATCAATACTTATTGACGATAATATGTACTAAAATAAAATTATCGTAAACATCTCTCCCCCATCACACATAGATATTGTGTATTGAATTTAATGCCAATATATATAATAATAATGGAGAAAAATATTTGGACATATAAAATTTGATTTTAATAATTATAAGTATACTCACCTACTTTAAATATTTTAACGACTGTACATCTAAATATACATAGAAAAATTTAAACTTAGACAATTTATATCAAATATTCAGAACAAAGAATATCTACTATTCGACATATCATACAATGGTGTAAAGGAAAAAAGACATGTGTGATAAGTCTAAGTGATTTCTTATTGCTTGTGTATATTGTTTGATTTCAGTACAATATGATGATAAGACAACCATTTACGACACTAGGGCTTTTGCCTATGTATCATATTTACTGATATTATAAAATGCTCTAAGCTCAGAAGTAATTTGTTCAAATTGAAAAATACTTTTAGTATGAATAAGTACATAATTTAGTATATTCGCCTTGTTGCATGTTGTAATATTGTTTACCCGCGGTATCACACGTACTTTAGTGGCCTCTTACGACACCGCCAGTACCAGGACGATCCTATTCTAGGCAGGGATCACACGACTTAAATACTCATTTAATACTACTAGGGCGAAACCGCAGGTCAAAACAAGTAGCTTATAAAATAAATATCCAACATTATATTTTGGCAAAATTTTGTGATAATAATTTTTAAAATTGGGATAGATGAAAACGAAAAACATGTTTCCCAGTTAGGTTATGAAATACGACAAGTAGAATTTTCGTGAAAAGTTTTGTCTCATAACTGACAAACATTTATTTTTCATGAATTTTGTAGGAAAACAAGAACTTTATTTCAATTTCGTCCGCCTTGTTTTGTTATACTTTTATAAGTAAAAAGTGAGACTGACGTAATTTAAGGAGACATTCGATATGTTATAGAAAATGGAGATGTTTGTACAAAATTTACCTACTTAAACGCAATTGTAGATATAACAAGTATTACGAGTATGTACTTCGTAACTAAGTTTACGAATTTATAGACAGATCTATTATATAATTAGATAACTTAATATGCATTTTTATATACCACTTATAAATCTTTTAGTATGCTGCATTTTCCATTAGTTAGTCAATGTAATTTATACATTCAATAACTTCGAGATAGTGCAAGCAATACGTGGCTGCTAGCGAGGAAGAAGTCGGCGGCAACGGCGCCCAGGACTCGTGCCTGTGATTGCAATTGTGTAACATGCCCCAATCTTCATTGAAATATATTTTTATGGGCTACCTTTAAAATATATAATTCGTAAAACAAATAGTCTACAAGGGACTCAGACTATAGTTTTCAGAGTGTATCTTGTAAAACAGGTGCTAATTACATTGTTTTTTTTTATTATTTTATATTATAATATGACATAAAAGGAACGAGGAAATTGTGTTCGAGCTTTTCACATACAAACTGGTCATAATAAATAGTGGTTATTGTACGCGATGCACGCGTTATACACGCGGTGTGTTGAAAATGTCAAACCTTCGAAAACTTTCCAACTACACTAGACACTTGGACACAACATTGTGCAATTAAAGACACTCGTGTTCATACAGAGACACTGATGTATACACTGAGTCACTGAGTGTAGGTACCGTGTATAGTGCCGTAATCTATTCGTACCATTAGCCATCAAAAGAATAATAATACGAAAGGCGGTTAAGTATGACCCATGTATGTACTCATCAATCAAAATCTTTCAACATTCGTAGAGAAATACTTAGCGTACCAAAAATCGTACTAAGTAGGGTACAATATATTACTTTCTCTAATCTCAGCGTACATATTTTCTTATATTTTGTTTGTACAATAAAAAATACATAGACACTGAATAAAAATGTTTGTTACAAAAATATTTTTTAATAGAATGTGATTTAAAATTATTATTTTTTTATTTTGAAGTAGATCAAGTACACGCTCGAAAAATATTATTAAAAAGTAGTACAGTCGCGAGGCGTAAACTGATCTTTGCATTTGCGTGAGTGTATAAAGATAGTGAAAAAATATCATTGTCTATTACTTATATAGGAGGAGCTCGCGCAAAACATGTTAATATAAAGTGCATAAAAACAGCATTATGATAATGATCCTTGCAATTTTTAAATGTTTTTAAGAAATTCAAATAATAGTCGTTATAAGAGCTGTTAATTTTTTTTTGCCCCGCCCCTCTCGGGCAAAACGAATACGCCTCTAACAGCAAAAGAATAATTATTTTGTAATCTTCATCGCAAAACTATCTACCAGTTCCTAAAGTCTTAATGATTGCGCTGAAGAATTCATAAATTTTTATCGAAGGATCAGTCTATCGACACACAATAGTGGTAATTAAGTCATTTTCTCCTTTAAGTTCTTCTCCATAATTGATATGGGTACGATTTCCATTGGTGTAAAATTCGCTGCTGATGTTGAATGTTTACTGCCTCTAAATTAGCTGATTCTATTTTCAGATAAACTGAAATTAGGCACGGAAGCAAAACGTTACACGTTACAAACACTTTACTATTTTCTGGGAACTATCTAGTTTACTACACCCACGCTGTATCCCGCACACAGCAGGGTAGGCAGAGGGAACCTAGTGAAAGACACTTCGTTCCCCACTTTCTGCCGAATTCTGGAGGCATTGCGTGTTAAGAGGCAGAACTTAACGCCGCGCTTTGCCTCGACACCAGAGCGAAGAAATGTCAATATAAATTTAAGTAAATATTTCATCTCCTCGAGTGGGGATCGACCCCACAACCAGTCGGTTTTATAGTCACACTTTGTGCCGCTGCGCCACGATCGGCCTCATAATTAATATTTAATTTTCATTCAATATAAATTGAATGAAAATTAAATATTATTTTTAATAATGAAACTATCGATGGATAATAGCAAATATTAAAAATAAGAATTAAAGAATAAGAAATATTAAAAATCATCCCTAATCGCTTCTTTGAATAATTATTATAGTGATTGATGGTCATGAACTGGGTTACTAAACCAAAATTACTAAACTTTTATCCATTGAAAGTTTTATCTGTAATTATATCAAATATCGTGTTGGTTACTAAAATAATTTACAAGAAGATATCGTTCCAAGTTAGATTGAGTTTATTAAGATTCAATGTTATAAGCATTTATAAATTACATTCAAAATATAACAGTATCATTAATCGTTATTGAGTATGTCAAAAAGGTTTTACTTTGTTAGATAATATATATTTAAGTAGTATAACCACAGATTAAAATAGGTTGCGAGATAGCTTAGCAACAAGTGGCGCTAGTGTATACTATATAATACTCGAGATAGAAAGAGAGGTCCGATATACTCGAGATATTATGTTTAAATTAGCCAATCATGTGATAATAACAATTTTATTTTGCATGTTTCCTGTCAACTCCAAAATGACGATCGACGACAATGACAAGTAGTGGACAGTTTTGAGATTACTACTTCGCAAAACATTATTTTACTTCTTTTGTTTTGTAATTATAATAGCTGAGGTTTTTACTATAATTCTAATTTTATTGTACTTTTCCGATGGTGTAACAGGATGAGCTGCTTAACTTGGATTCGAGGTGTGTACCTACATTTATTATTATAATTATGAATATATACTTATTTAACGTAGAATATGGAGCAAAAACTTATAAATACTACACAAAATCATTGCAGTAAAGTATTCGTGTACTAAACTGGAACTCATTATAAAAAGTATACATAATAGTTTCTATATGTTATATATATATTTTTTCCTTAAAGTTTTCTAGGTAATAAATAAAGTAGACATCACTGTAACAATTGTATTGTATATAATCAATTGTTGGTAGCATATACAATAACACGTCTTATACATACTAACAATAAATATTTACCCCCAAGGAGTAAGCCCTCCTCTAAGTATTTTAATTACTATTTTTAACTTACATCATCTACTGTATAGTGAATGATTAAGCTATATTCTAATTAGTATGATGTCGGTAATTAGTTAGTTTTATGTGGTTACTGGAACATTTTGCAATTGATATAAGCGTTTAGTTTTGTTTAGTACATTTTTAATTTATGAGTTTTATGAGGGTCATCTTATTTATAATTATTTTATCAATTCCCTTAAGTTAGTGCACACAACTGCACTGTTAGTGCAAATCAATATATGACCTTCTAAATTATATGTGTATTATCAGAATCACTTATTGGAATTTTGTTGAAGATGGTTTATATCACAACTACCTCCTTATGCATAGTCAAAAACCTTGTAATTATGTACTTTTAATTTGGTGTACTGCTGCTGGAGGTTGTTGTGTGCACTAACTTAAGGGAAGCATTATTTTTATTTGTTTGCTTTGGGATAGAGTGGGGATCAAACTTACAGCCATCAAATTTGTAATCAGATACTGTTCCTCTATGCCACAATGCAATATAATTTGTTGCTCACATTACTTACAACTTATCTCTTTGATGCAAATATTAAGCTTTTAAATGTGAATGTAACAATTTGACTTATAAATATTTCTGTTTGTGTTGTCTATACTTTACCAAATTTTATTTTAGCAAATAATAAAATACTTATTTTCAAGGAGATGAAAAACATTGTATCTTGTGAAATATAATTTCTAAACGAATAACAATTTTGAATAGGCTTTAACAGTATTAACAATTTTTTATACTACAAAATATATGATACAGTATAACAAATATAGAGTATATTTAAGATATATGATAATAAATAGATATTTTATTTTTGGGAAATTGGCCTATTTCTTTGTTATCCCTGGTAACAAGGCAAATCATGGTGTTGAGTTCTCACACTCAACATTCAATGCCAATGGCGGAAAGTGGATTTCCCACTTTTCGCCTACAGGTTCCCTCTTTCTACACAGCTATATTATGCAGAATACAACAAAGCTATATGTAAATATTTACAAAGAAAACATCTATATATATATGGACACTAAATGTATCATGACTTTTCCTCAAATATGATATTCCTTTTCAGGCCTGAAGGTGACATTGCCGTTTAAAGACAAAGAGTTGAATAAAATAGCAGCATTTTTTAATATTTCGACATTTTTATTAACTTGTGCGGCTCTTGTCCAGCCAAGTTGGTTTAAAATTAAAGGACTGCATTGTACTCAAAGTTTATCATTGACCCAATTCTTTACATTTGATGAAGATGATGATGACAATGATCAAATAGCAATACACCAAGACAGGGAATATGATCCTATAAACAGATCTGATTTTAATGGTAAGAAAAATATGTATTTGTTTTCTAGACCTTTTAAACCCTACTTCTAATGATTGAACGATGAAAATTTGGATAACATTATAAAAAAAATATCTGCCAATTTTCATCAATCCTGTTATGCGGTTTCTTTGTTTCTTTCTGTATCTTACAAATAACAAGGAAAGCAAAGTGTTAACTAATTACATTCTTTACTTCTGTCTTAATTTGAAACAATATATACAAATATGTGTAAGAAGTCAAGACCACATTTTCTCTTAATGGTTCAGGGAACAAAAATGATATACACAATCATAAAGTTAACGGTCAGATATTGTGTGCCACAATGGCATTATATTCCTTAAATTTAAATATTATATTGCATAAGAATTGGTTGTTTTGGAATAACTAATGATTTTGTGGAGTTGAGCTTTAATGACTAAAATACAGTTTTAAACAAATGTAACTAAGATTGAATTTATTATTATATATAATTTTTATATTTAAAAGATTATTTTTTTCTTAATTTTATTAATCATCCACTGGCCTCTTAATATTAACTAGCTCTGCCACTCAACACATAATGCCTCAAGTTATTTTATGTGTTATTCCACACTTGGGAACCTAGTGTTATACTTCTTAATAAGTATTACACTCCCTCTGTCTACACTGCTATGTGGGGGATAAAGCTTGTAGCTTAAATAAATAGATAATAATTTACATTTAAATGTTTTCAGGTCTTCCACCTTGCACTACACCAGAAATTATAACACTGATGAGAGTATTAATATTATTATGTTTCATGGTGCTACTTTGTTCGTGTATAGGTGTCTTAATCAATCTAACTAGTTTGAACAGCAGAGCTATTAAAATGCTCAGACGTAATGCCGTTCCTAGCATCATGTGTGTGTTTTGGGTTATAGCAATTGTTGGTGTGTGCTATTATACAACAGTTGTGTTGGGCAATGCGAACAACAGTGACCCGAATACAATACAAGTTGATTATGAATATGGATTTTATACTATAACCGGTGCAGGTATGTGGATTTATGAATGAATAATGTAAATAGATTATGATAGTGTAATTTAATTTGAGATGGTTGTAGGTTTGATATCTCTTGGATTAATTAATTACTTACTTTTTTCATTTACTTACTTTTTTTTGACTAGGCCATCCTTTTCCATTTCCATTCCATTATATGTGGGATAATATAAGAAGCTGAAGCAAGTTTTGATCTTATTCAATATAATTATATTATTTTATATAGCCTATTATGTAAAACTAGATCATTTTTTATATTGTTTATGTATATCAATATAAAGAGTAGTGCAGAGGCACAGCATACAACTGTAAGCATGGTGGTTGTAGGTTTGATTACCACTTTGAAGATGATGAATAAAAAGAAAAATTGTGGCGTTGGATTTGGCTACCCAACACTCAAAGTCACGATAAGCTGCGTGTGGGAAATAGAATGTCTTATCAGTCAATAATTTTATCTTATAGATTCCCTCTGCCTGTCCTGTCATATAAAAAATAAACCATGATTAGTATAAAAGTTACCCTATTTTTTTTTAATTTACAGGTGCCTTAGCCCTTTTGGCATCTGCAGCTAATTTATGGGGAGCACCACTATCAAATGATGAAGATATACAGAGGAGAAACTTGATGGAGGACTGGGATGGCTATGAAGCTCATAGTGTTGGCCCGACTCCAGCAGTACCAACATTACCACCTTACACACCAAGCCCCAACTACGTACCAACAGTGCATCCAACATTTGCACCACCAGTACTTGGGTCACAACAGTATTTCCCCTTTGACGATCTTTCCATACTACCACCACCACCTCCTTACACACCATAAAATTTGTTTACATTGAAAGTAACTGTATTGAGTCTCTTTCGTCTCGAATATTTTGATTTATACTATTTTATAATATGACTCCCAAGATGCCTACATGACTGAAGTTTATGAAAAATATATTTATTCATTGTCTATTACAACAACTTTTGACAAGACAACTGATTAATTATAATCTAATATTTACTTGTAATCTTTATTTAAATTGTTGTAACAAATAAGTTACTTCATGGGATAAATAAAGAAAAATATTACGGCTATGTGACGTTGGTGGGTTCGATTCACAGTCTGGAGAACGTTTTTTTATTTCCTCTTTCTAGTAAGAGACGTTGAGTTACTCCAACTGCAAAAAATGAATTTTTATTTATTTTTTTTTTAAATACAAAAGCGAAGATAATTTCTTGGATAATTTTATTTATAAAAATCAAATTTAAACATATCTATTGCACATGATACTTTGCCAAATCTGAGTCTGTGCAATATAAAAAAATATATAATATATGTATATGAAAGTAATATTTTTGACAAACATAATTTCGACGTAGCTTGATAAAAACATATGGCTTAGTGGTTAGAGCGCTTGATGGTTTCCAAGAGTCGCTAGTTCCAATCCCACTACATTAAAAAATTTAACTCCTTGGATTATTATTTTTTTTATTTTTTTTTTTTTTTTATGGAAAACACAAATGAGGAGACCACGTTTGTACTATATATTTACTAAATGATTGAAATTATATATGTATATGACGATTAGATTGTAAAAAATTCTAATGTTAATGTAGTCATTAGCTTGAAAATTATGTGATAAAATTATTAAGAAATAAGAGAATCTCCACCAAATGCATTCATTTCCTAAATCAATTTTTTTTGACATATGAGAGTAAGCATTTTCAACCATCATCATCGATCGTCCATAAATTTCGTTACACGAGTTGTCTGATTTGTACGCCTCCCTGGCCAGAGCTGGGCACATTATATTCACAACTAACGATTGATAATTTGTTTATGCGGAAATCACAATTACAATTGGAATTAACGATTCACTAATTGTGGATTAGCTATTTGTTAATTGTTAAACTACAACATTGTTCTTAATTAGTACAATACGCACAAAGAAATGATCAGTTTTAATATTTAATTGTCAATTGTAATCACAGTATTTATGAGACACCCCTTACCTAGTTTGACGTATGTGACGTCAAACTAGGTAAAAGGAGTTCTGTAATTTTATACCAAAATTTATTAAAAGAAAACAGCAGTTCTTAAATGTGTGCAGAGATGACTTTAAAAAAATAATTATACTCTATCCTAATATTGTTAATTGTGGTGTAACAACTAAAGACTAATTTATTTACAATTAGTTCATTGTTGTGATTTTCTCACAAACAAATTATTAATATTTATTTGTTAACTGTAATAAAAATTTGCCTAACTTTGATTTAGGGCCATGCCAGGCAATGTCACTCCCTAAAATCTCCTTATCGTGTGGCGTAATTTATGAATAGCCCCTAAGTTTTTTTTTTCAAATATTGAAGTAATAAACAAAGAAGATTTTGGTTTGTAACATGGTTGTGATTTAATTCATAATATTCACTTGAAATGTGATTTGCCGTTTTAGTGCCTATTTTGTCTTAAAAAAAGTTGATGTATTAAAAAAATCTATAATTGTGAAAAAATATTGTTATAATCAGTTCTCAATAACGAATAATCACATTGTTTCATTTGTAGATAATTTTTAATATCATAAATGTAATTTATTTTATTATAAATGTAATTTTCAAAAGTCATACAGATTTAGAAATAACAATTATTTTACTTTTTTTTTCTAATGTATAAAGCTTTAAATTAACTTTTTTTTACACTAATTATTATTTCTTATCAGAGTATAATATTTTAACACTGTTGGAATTGATGTGGAACAAAAAAATACACCGAGTTATTAAACTACTTTTATATAACATACTCTATGTTGCAGTAAGATTGCTAATGTCAAGACCGTATAAATCAAAATGCCGGCTAATTTGGCATATTTGTATTAATCTTAAGTCACACTGAACGGACGTGATTTGATGCTGACTTGACGACAAATGTGAGTAACGTTTAGAAATTATGCCTAATTAGTTGCTAATACGATCTATAGGGTCTTGACGTATTAATGGTCTTACCAATCCCCAACTTACTTTAATTATGGGTTCGATTCCCGCTCTGAGTTTATGGTATATATAACGAAGCGCAATGTTGAGTTTCGCCACTCAACATTGCGCTTACTCAACATTACGCCGAAAATTGAGTGAGGAATAGTGTCTTAACCCTAGGCTCCTTTTGCACTTGTAATAAACACCAATAATCAGTATTAAATAAACCACTTTTTTTGTTAAAAATGATTTTGATATGATTGTACTGCAAGTTTTGTAAATATAAGAAAATTTTAAGAGAGGAAATTATTTAATTATAATATTAAATATTTTTTTATTATTTATATGAAAGTTATGATGTATATTTACAGTCTTACATAAATTAAGCTGTGTTTTAAAGAAAATTAGACAAATGTAACGATCTATGTTAATTCAATATATTCCAACAAGGCACTAAACTAAGTAATATAATTTCTTTGTAATAATATAACATTAACACAAGATAAAGTAACTTGCTTCTTGATGAATAAACGTAGATTCCTTTTAGATAATATACACTCATTTATATTTATATATATTATTGTGAAATTCTAAAATATATTAAATAACTGCTGTATATATCATGTTACCAAAAACTATGAACCGTTAATAGGTATTGTTTGTTAAAGTATAAACTTTTTAGACTTAAGAATAGTTATTCCTGGTTTCTACTAGGAAATTTATTTTTACATTTAAAGTAAGAGTAATATTTTATTTTTATGTATTAACTAATATGCAATACATATCTTAAAAAATAAATGTTTTCTTTTTTTCATAAATCAATAACAATGTTATTTAATTTTGTAATGCAGAATCAAATTATTTTATTGTTAGAATGAAGGTTTGAAGCCACCATGGTACAGTTGTACAGCATTTCAATGTAAGTGACAGTAGTGAGTTAGTTTCCCACCAGGAGTAAATAAATTGTTTTCATTTCCAATTTAGTAAGACAAAGTGCAGCAATGTTTCAAAAAGTTTTAACTAGGTTCCCTCAGTTTAAAGCTAAAAAAAATACATACCAGCAGTATATTTAACCTTTTAAATTATATGAATTAAATAAAAGATTTATGTATGTCTAAACATTTTATATTTATTCAAACAATATAATACATGCACCAATGTAATTGATATTGCTAAACGTATATGAATTTACAAAATCATTATTTTGAGGCCAGTTGTGGCGCAGGGGCACAAAGTGTGACTGTAAACATGACTAGTTGTGGGTATTGGTTATTTCCATTTCTTCGCTCTAGTGCTGAGGCAAAAGTGCATCACTCAGTTCCGCCACTCAAGTGGTAAGTGGGGAACGGAGTACATGATGTTTCCTCTGCCTTATTTGTTGGGATACAGCAGGAAGCTGATTTAATTTTTTATTTGCCACATAAGTTCTTGTTATGGAGTAGTCACATTAGTTGTTGGTTTTGGAAGTGAACCCACACTACTGACACACATTATTTATACTCTCACAAGTATTGTTGAATACCATATTTTAATATATTAATCATGAGGAGAAATTATGAAAAAAAACAACAAATAATTTAAGAAAAGAAGAAATACATAGAAGCATGAAGTTAATTAAAGGTGTTCATATTAAATGGTTTAGTTAATGTTGAATCTTTTGAATTGAAATCTTTAACAAAACCATCACTTAATAAACTTAATGCTGAAAAATCATTTCTCTCCATTGAATCATCTTGAGACTGGATGTTAAGATATTTTGTCCTTTCTTTCTCTAAATAATTAATTCTTTCTTTTAAAATAGCATTGTCATCTTTCAGCACTTCCACATGGACTAAAAGTTGTTCCACTGTTGTATTTAAATCATGGTTTACATTTTGTAGTTCTTCCACAATATTTTCTTGGGATTTTACTATACCTTTTCCATCTACTTCATCACTTACATTAATATCTTCAACTGTTGCTTTTTCAATTAATTTAATTTTATTATTTAAAATATTCAATAGATTGTCAGATTCATTCAAAGCTTTGCATATAGCTACTTGTAACTTTGTTATATCATTACCTTGAAGATGATATTTGGGATCATTACTTAAGCATTTTATATTTTCTAATGCTTTTTTAACTCTCACATATTGTTCTTTTTTATTTTTAATCAAATCTTTTTGCTTTAGATGATAGCTATGTTGCAAAGTTATTGATTCTAAAGCTACTGAGGAAGTTGTTGATTTCATGGCATCTAACAGCAACTCAGCAGCATTGTGATGACACTGTATGGCTTCGTCATATCGATTACTTTTTAAGTGAGCTTCAGCTCTTCTATGTTGTTGATGAGCCTAAAATGTAATTGAAATTTTAATGAATTGATTAACAAATATATAGGAAACATTATTCATTTACTTACTAAATTAAGAGGATGAGATTCCATTGCTATGGTAAGTACCAAGAAATTTTGGTCAAGAAAACAAACAAAGAATACATAAGAATAGTTTCGTGTTGTGAAACAGAGACAATTGTTTTAAGCCAAAAGAAAATGAGAGTTGATTAATATGTTTTAATAAATAAATCGTAGAATTTATTAGAAAATTTTGTCATTGAATTATAGATTTTGATGTTTTGGATTTTAGATAAATTGTAGTAAATAGTAACTTGACACTTCACGTTTTAATGCCATTTAATTTGACATTTGTCAAAATATTTTTATTTAAAGGCTTAGATTCTTAGGATTTTATCTAAAATGGATAAAATATAACAAATTCTAAAATATATTTATTAATTAAGGGAAATTAGAATAATTTTTGATAAGTACGAGTCAAGCGAAGTGTGAGTCAAAGTTTTGCCCTTGAGTGATTGTAGTCAAACTCCGACAAGATGTTTTTAATCTAATCCTTTGTTTGTGTAACACAAAGGTACTGAACTTTTTCTCCTAAACGTAAAATGTGAGAAAGGGTATATTTATTATAAAAAAAATATCATATTCGAGAAGCAGCGAGCCCGTTCCATTCATTTGATAATTTATTAATATAAAGTTTTTTTATATTAATAAATTATCAAACCATTTTCATTAACTCCATTACTAAATCCCTTACTTTACCTTTTCATATGTATGCTGACGACCTACAAATTTATGTTACGGCACCCATTGATAGTCTCCATAGTGCTATTGCTAACCTTAACTCCAATCTCCTTACCGTTAGCTCATGGAGCAAATCTTTTGGTTTGTCAATAAATGCTGCTAAATCGCAAGTCGCTCTCTTTGGTAGTCGTCAGCTGCTATCTAAAATCCATTTTCCATCCCTTTCTCCTGTGGTGTTCGGGGGAACTATGCTAGAGTTCCATAGTTCTATCAAAAACCTAGGTCTTACTATGGACAGTTCCCTTACATGGGTACCCCATATATCTGAGGTAAGTAAAAAATTCGTCGCTGTGATCTGTCGTCTGAGACGTTGGAAAAATCTCCTTCCCACTAAAACTAAAATATCCCTTGCCCAAACTCTTCTTCTCCCGCTGCTTGATTACGCCGACGCATGCTACTGTGACCTACCACAAACTCTCCTCAACAAGTTGGATCGCCTGCAAAATATGGCCATTCGGTTCATATTTGGGTTAAAAAAATACGACCATATTACCGAGTATAGGCTCCAACTTAAATGGCTTACTATCAGGCAGCGTCGTAATCTGCACATCCTCACGCTCCTTTACACTATCCTCTTCCATCCTTACACTCCAAATTATCTTAAAACTAAGTTCACTTTCCTTGGATCCAACCACTCTCTTAACCTCAGATCACAGGACGACAATAAATTAGAATTGCCACTCAGTCGCACACAAGCCTATGGTGATTCCTTTACTGTTAAAGCTGCGGTCCTTTGGAATACACTCCCACGTGAGCTGCGCCAATCCAAATCAGTCCACATTTTTAAGCGTCAAGTTAAAAGCTATTTCTTATCGCTATAAATTATGTATGTATGTAATTGTATATTTATCTATGTAAGTTTATTGAATTATATATTTATTTATCAATAGATGTATGTATTTTATATTATTTTATTTTATATAGGTATCTATGTAAATTAGTTTGTAATATATAGAATGTATTTTTTTTTATGTAGGTATATCATATTTGAATAACATTTTATATCATTTGTACACCAGCCAATATCCATACATTCTTTGATCTTTTTAATGGTAAGGGTTGCCTGGAAGAGATCACCTGTGGTGATAAGGCCGCCTTTACACCATACTTTTCCATGGTTTTCTTTATACATTTTTATTATCAAGTTGGTGTAATAAAGTATTAAATAAATAAATAAATAAATAAAGTATTTTATCTCCAGAATTCCAGAAGTACCGATATTCGATGGAACCGACACGTATTAGAGAATGAAGACGCCTAGGCAAGCTTGGGTCCATTCTACGTTTGCCTAAGCATTCCTATTGCAGTGAAAAAATAAGTATTGTTTGGGACGTGTTACAGCACGATAGACAGGCAATTTAAGACAATTTAATGAATCAGCTCAACATCTTAAATATTTTATTTTAGGATTTTTAGATTTTATTGTAAATATTCGAACATTACTTAATGCCATGTCCATATTAAATAAGAAATGGTTGAGTAAGAGAATAATTTTGGTAATAGCTAACAACTTGGACATAAACATTGTAATTCAAAATCTAGTCATTAATTACGATCCATTTGCTCATCCTTGCACAAATTACAAGTAAATTTGGCTGCATAGTCAATATATACTTGACACCAAAACCAATAAATATTATAGTCCTATTTTAGTTGATTTAGGTTTTATCCTTGAGTGATTGTAGCCCGAAGTTAGAAATGAATGTTTATTTCTATAATACACGATTTATGCTCACGAAGTTATTGCTTAGGTATATATATATTATAATTAACTGAAATGTTCAACCCATGAAGAAAACGTGCGCAAAATCTTATTGGATGTTAATTTTGCACTTTTATTACTTTATTATTTAAAATTGCCAGCTAAAGTTATGGAAAAAATGTTCGATTGCATAAAATAGTGTACGTTTTTATACTTATTTCATAATGTATGTTTAGGTTTCTTAAAATCATTGTTTTCATTTCATGGTTGTAAGGTGTACAGTTTGTAAATATAACTCAGAAAAGTTACCAATACTGTGACTTACTTCAAATGGCCAGAAATATGAAAATATCACTGATTCTTTCTTTAATATTGTCGTTTATGTTACATTTTGCATCATGTGTCACATCACAGTGTAAACTTATGGAAATAAAAAATATTTTAGAAGGCTGCGATCGCTTAATAGGTTTGAATATTACCAGTGTCGGAGGTACTATTGTAAACGACCACAATTGCGATGTGCTACTCCCTAAACAAGTATTTCTAGAAGAACCAGTTTTTCAATATCCACTGGCTGATTCTGTAAGTATTGAACTAGTAGATGTAATTTAAATATACGAATTTCCCTTAACATGACATAATACTAATAGCCCAATATCCGAGGACCCCAGACCTACGTAATTTTACCAAAGCAGAAATTTTAAGAACTGTTAGTCTAATATGTATTAGTTAAGACAGTGCGTACTCACTAACTTGAAAGTGGGGCCCTTTCAGAGGTAGCGCCAAATAAAGGGACTTATCTGTCTGGAAGGATAATTGAACCATAGAATTCGTCTGGGTGCTTATAATGGGTCTTGAAATAGTCCATAAATAATATATGTAAAATTTGTCTTATTTTGGTAAAAAAATAATTGTACTGTAATTTAAGTTACAAGGAAATACATTGTTAAAATTGGTGTCAAAAATAAAATTCCTCATTCCTTATCAACCAACGTTAACAAAAAAGAGAATATTCACATTTTCAACCGACTGCAGAAGAGGTTCTTAATTCACCACAATATTTTTTTAAAATTTTCAAAAATTTTGTTTTAGAAAAAATTTTACTCTTTAATTATGGTTGATCCAGACGCCTCCCCGCAAGTGGAGGACATGTTTTACTTACATTTGATTAAATCTAATATACCGGTGAGCTTATAATTATTTTCTATAATAATAAGTATACGGATAAAAGAAAAACATTGGATTTTTTTATAATATTTTATTAAAACTTTTTCAGGGATTTGCGTTAATAGCTAAAGACGCCATCAAAACTGCTGGTATTGACTACAGAGGTAAACATATTTAAAATTTTTACTGGTTTAAAAATGAACAGGAAAATATTTTAGTAATGGCACGTTATCTTATTTGCTTGTAGGTTACAAGTCACCAGCGCCACCTCGCGGTTCTGGTCCACATCGATACCTAAGTTTACTTTATGAACAAACCGACGGCAATAACTTTTTACCCTCAGTGCCTTCAAGCCGTACACGTTTCCATCTAGGTAGCTGGCTTCGAGGCAAGAACCTTTGTGGTCCTATAGCCGCAACGCAGTTTCGTATAGTGTACTAGATGGCGCTACTGTACATAGTTTTAGATATCAAATAAAAAAATAATTCAATATAGAAATATTAATAGTACTTTATTAGCATTTTTTCTAGTTGTGTTATATTTCCTTGCTTGTTATTAAAAATAATCAGTTAGTAATATTTAGTTGGTAATTTCATTTATCCGCTCAGGTTTTTACCAGAGTAGGTAAATAAAAATAATGAAAATGAAAATGAAAACAACACACGATGTCCCTAATTTATATTATTATTAAAATAATTCGTTGATACTAACTAAATCTCTATCTAGAGTGAAGTTCGCGAGTCGTGCCGCCCCTGGAGTGTAGATTATTTAACTTTGCTCACTCGGAAAGAATATAATTAAAAGTAAGAAAAATTCTGAAGTTAAATCTGCGCAGCCACCTTTATCTAACTTCAGGGCGGCCACTCGCCCGTACCTGCTATACCAAAAAAGCATGAGAAACTACTCTTGTCATTGTCTAGCCCAATTAATCCATGAATACGAAAGAAAAACAAACAATAAGTTGTATATTTCAAAACAATATGTTGTTGTCAACTATTAATTTTACTAATAACAAATAGAAAACGCAAGACTGGCGCCAATAGTTATTTTCGACAAAGTAGTCAAACTTGGTAAAAAATACTGCACGAACGCGTAGGCTGCGCACGCGACACTTCCCTCTCACTTCCTGCCCACGCATCGGCGTTTAATTTATATAAACAAATTATTCTTTCATCTCACACAACTACTGGTTGTAACCCTTTACTAATAAGCCTGCCGACATTTGACCTAAGATTTACCGTCTTTATCTTAATTATTATTATTATATAATAATAAAAACGTACCTTATAACATCACATTTCTTAATATAACTACAATAACATTCAATTAGATCTTTATACTTTGATAATAATAATTTTATAAAAAGTAGAAGCCAGTCGTGGCGCAGGGGCACGAAGTGTGACTGTAAAACCGACTAGTTCCATTTCTTCGCTCTGGTGTCGAGGACAAGAGTTTTGCCATTCAACACGCAATGCTTTCAGAATTCGGCAGAAAGTGGGGAACGGAGTGTCTTAACACTAGGTTCCCTCTGCCTACCCTGCAGTGCGCGGGATACAGCGTTAAGCTGATCTTATAAAAAGTATAATATAATTTATTAACATATATAAATTTCGAGAAAACATGGCTCGTATTGCAGTCCTAATTCTGACAATGGATTATGAAAATAAAGTGAACGTCATAAGAAACAAACTTAAAAATTTCCTTATCTTGGGTGGTCTTTGTCATTTTATTGTCACAATGAAAAATTTGTGACATAAAATTTTCGAAATGCTTGTTGGATTGAGTAAGTATTGTATTTATAACTTTAGGTAATAATTTTCTCGATCACCGCAATTGTTTTGTATTTCTTATTATTTTGCATTTTTCGTATAAAACACTATATGTTTGTATTTATTATAAAAAATAATTATGATTTATAAGATGAACTTAATTACATATCAACAATTTAAAGAAATTATGAGTAAAGATTACTATTTATTTTCGAATGACACGTAGGCATTTTTCGAGACCATAGCATGTTGAGTGGCGAAGAACCTAATGCCGTGTTTCCTCATGTTTAGAGTTAGGTATACATATATCCAATTAAATATAATGGATCCACGTCTAATATTCTAATCAGAAGTCAGTACGTAGATTTACAAGAAAAATACTAACTACTTTCAATTCTTTATAACACAATATATGATAGAACAACAACATTCTCGTTAGTGCTGGATGGCGTTCTGGCTGCTAGTACAGTGGGTTATATCAGGACGATTAACGTGATTTAACAAAAAAACTTCCTTCCACGCGCCACGGAACTGTGGAATGGTCTACCCGCGGCAGTGTTTCCAGGTCGATTGACATGGGTACCTTCAAAAACGTCTATCTCCACCTGAGCCCCGCTCCACAGGACACAATGTTCTAGTTCTAGCGAACGAATTATCTTGACCCTAGTTCTTCTATCCTGAAAAAAATATTTTTAATGGTATTTGCAAGTACCTACAGAAAAATCCGCATAAAACGATTTCATATTTTTACCCATAGTCTCTGTGCGCTTAGAAACCCAAGTAGGCCTAAACACATTCAAATGTGGAATGATTAAACTTAAATCCTGAATTTCATTAAGATATTCTGTATTTCAAATTTTGTTTTATATTACAACTTAGGCAATATTTAGTCGACGTCTATAACTTTTTTAGATTGCCAACAGCTAAATAAAGTAGGTAATAAAATTAAAGCAGGACAAAAACATAATATTATGTTGGATTGGTGTTGCACTGTGATAAGAATATCTATTTGTATAAATATAATATTGAGTAACGATGAATGAACAAAATATGATTAATTCTACTTAATGAAGCATGATATTCTTAGAAAAAATCGTCTCATAGGTGATTAATTTTGGTTAGCCACAGACTGTGATAGGCGAGTTTTTGTTGTAATTTTGCTATAAATACAATATAATTTACTACAATAACAACACTGATTCATTTATTTATTAGCGTATAATGAGAATAATCAAATATTTGCTATAGCGCACGGTATCTAAATTAAATATGAATGTTTTTCTTTTTAATTTTTAAGGTTCCTTATCTCAAAAAACTTAGCCTTTATAGGATCACATTGTTGGTAGGTAATTAAGATAGAATTAATTACAGTTTTCCAGATCTGAAGTATAAATAAAGAACGATATCAAAAAAATGGTAAATCACATAAAAAATATTACACGTGTATACTTGAAGTACATTTCAAGTAAAAATGGTGTATACGCAAAAGTAAGTTAAATTGAAGCTTAAATTGAAGCTCGCAAAGTCGAAGTTTCTATTGGCCTACATCAATGAAATGTGTAAGGAACTCTCGTTAGAAGAAGCCGACTCGTGCTTGAGTCGTATTTTTATTTATTACAATTCTTCTATTAATTAAAAAAATAACTAACTAACTTTTAGTTAGTTAGTTATTTTTTTAAGTTCATAATGTTCATTAAGTTCAAGAGTTCATGAAACAATATGATTTTTCCTTATGACATCTCTACGTTTCCTTATAATACATATGTATATACATACGAGTATCTATATCTATTTGTCTTTATTAAATCAACTTCACTCTGTATCCCGCATTCAGCAGGATAGGCAGATGGGACCTAGTTTAACGGAGTGTTTAACCCTCCGTTCCCTATTTTCTGCCGAATTATGGAGGCATTGTGTGTTAATTGGAATTTGGAACTCAACGTCATCATCAGAGTACAGAAACATATTAAATATTTCATTTCCTCGAGCGGTAATCGAACCCAAACCTATCGCGTTTGCAGTCACACTTTGTGGCACTGCGCCTCGATTGGTGTCGTATAAATTACTTATTACTCAAGCAACATTGATTCATTTGATTTATTACTATAATATTTTACTTAAAATTTATTAAATATAAGTAAACAGAAAAGTCCCCGTTCAATAAACGATATGGCACTAGACACGGAATATGCTGAAAGTAAAAAAATATTTTATAAATTTGTAGAAATGTATTTTATTGATGTTTCATTTCCTGATCTACAGTATGAATCACGCGAAATTGTCTATTTTATTTGGATTACTATTGCTAGAGAATCAAACTTCATAAAAGCTCTTAAACTTTAGCTAAATAAAAACCTAAACTGACGACGTCGTAGAAGAATTGTTAAGTTGCTCTTAAAGTTTTAAAAAATATTGTGTCGTTTAGCTCCGCCCACTAGTGCTATCTTAGTATTAAATTATTTTTATTCTGACAAAAAAGGTATATTATATCTATGTTATTAATATTAATAAGATAAATGTACTTTGAATTAATGAATACGATTAAAAATGAAGGCGTATTTGACTTTCATTGGTCAGTCTGTTCTACGAAGTGGAATTTATTTTATCACAGGAAGCTGGAATGTTATAAACTAAGCGGTATCTAATGTGTAAGTGTAACACACACAAGAGATCGAAAAATCTTAATCTAAATAAATGTAGCAAATTGTTGATTTTAATTTGCCAATGTCATATTTCTTTATTATTTGTGACAGGCAAAGGAATTTAAAAGAAAAATATGAGCATTTTCCTCTTGAATAATTATTTTTGGGTCCTTGTATAAAATATTTTAGGTTTTATTTACTGGTTCAACCTGTGTTTTCCTATTATAAAAAAAAATTAAAAAATGTCACAGATATTTTAGTTTGAGGCCGGTCGTGGCGCAGCGGCACGAGGTGTGACTGCAAAACCGACTGGTTGTGGGTTCGATCCCCACTCGAGGAGATGAAATATTTACTTAAATTTATATTTCCATTTCTTCGCTCTGGTGTCGAGGTTAAGCGCGGCGTTGAGTTCTGCCACTCAACACGCAATGCCTCCAGAATTCGGCAGAAAGTGGGGAACGGAGTGTCTTAACACTAGGTTCCCTCTGCCTACCCTGCTGTGTGCTGTGTGTGGGATACAGCGTGAAGCTGATTATTGATTTTTATTAAATTTTAGTTTGTTTTTAAAGATGCGAAGGCATTTTTCATTAATTTCATTCAAATATTATAAATATATCTATCTATCTATGGCGATACAACAAAAGCGTGTCTTCCATCTCGTGTCCACAGTTTCGATCTCGACCGGTTTGGCGTGTGCTGTGCCGACTGTCACCGGAAATACTTTGAACGCGACTGTTAGCATACGAAAATCAACTTAAATATTTAATCAAAACTAGAAAATACTTCCTGGCTGCGGATAAGTATTAGGTAGTGGATATTTGTTTTATCTTACTATAAACTACTTAGGTAGGTCCTACATCATTTGTTTTGAAATTATGAATGTGTTTTCTTTGACAAAGAGAATTCGTCTTAATATTATTATATATTTAATATATTTTTTAAAAACTACGGTGGTCACGTTATTCATGATACAATAGATATTTTTTTTAAGTATAAACATAAATTACCTTTATGCATTACAAATAACAGAAATTGAAAAATGTAACAATAGACTAAAGACAGAAGCGTAGAGGAAGGCAGAGACGCTAGGGTTAAGACATTTTATTTTCTGTTTGCTGCTCAATTTAGATACATTTTTTGTCGAATAATATTGTGACAATGTGGGTAACTGGCAACACTGATAGGGTATGCCACCTATCAGTGTTGCCAGTTTTTCGCTCTGTGAAAGAGGGATTTTTGAACATTTTAAGTAGAAAAGCGGAATTCTTTCTCCAAAAGCGAGACAAAAAAATTGAGTAATGAGGATTTAGTTTATTATATACATTTATTTGAGTTTTAAATAAAGATAACTTATGGTGATTGATATCAATATAAAATATTTTTTGATGAAAAAACGTCCCTATACTTAAACGATGTTGTTTTGCTTACCATAGCTAAGGTAGTTGCGTCTTCAGAATAATTAAGTATACGTAACTTACGAATATACTTATTTGTATTACTATGAAATTATAAGTAACTAATTAAAATCTTAAGATAATAAAAAGAAAATCTCACAATACGTAAAATCCCCATGAAAAATTTTAAATCCCTATTGGGATTTTTAATTTTTGGGCTAAACATCGGGACGTCTCGCCAAAGTCGAGACATCTGACAGACAGCCAGAATTTGAAAAAAAATCAAAGAAAAATTACTTAATTTTTATGTTTAGTAATAGAAAGAATAGAATATCTCATAAATCTTAGCTTAGTTTAACGAAAATAATGTATAAAAACGAAAAAATATATTTACTTATGTATATATATTATATCACAATGTACGTATAATTAAATACGCTTAACCTTAACTGACACAATAGATAATAAAAAAACGAAAGAATAGTAATTTTTAAAAATACAAAGCAACGTAGGTACAGGTATACGAGTATCATACCTTCCACCCACATCCTTCATAAAGGTCATATTTTCCATAATGTCCATAATCCAAACAACAAATTCATGTTAAAAATCACAAATTTCTAAGTATCAGAAGGTTTCCTTCCGGTAACCCACGCCGCCCTCGCGTGCCTTCCCGCCTCCGCAGATTTATAATATCAATCACTAAATGAAATAGATGCTGTTTTCATGATACAGTCTTCGATATAAAGGTTAATAATTGCACCGCATTTAGCGTTTATTGCGGCCGATAGCTATTTCTATATTGCCGTCTACTAGCCTTTATTTCTTAAATAACTATTTGAGATAGGGTAAAGGCTTCTGTTACAGTGAGCCGTACATTTTCCTATAGGATATTAATAGTGCACATTATAAGTACAATTTAATTTTTATTATTTGTGAAAAAATATATCTATATATAATTTTGATAATAGTAGTATGTTAAAGATATCAATTTAGATAAAGCTATAAAGAGTAATAATAATAACAGCTTCACGCTGCATCTCGCACACAGCAGAGTAGGCAGAGGAAACCTAGTGTTAAGACACTCCGTTCCCTACTTTCCGCCGAGTTCTGGAGGCAATGCGTGTTGAGTGGCGGAACTCAGCGCCGCGCTTTGCCTCGACACCAGAGCTAAGAAACGAAAATATAAATGTAAATAAATATTTCATTTCCTCGAGCGGGGATCGTACCCACAACCAGTCGACTTTGTGCTCCTGTGCCACGACTGGCCTTACTTAGTAAAAAATCGTTATTAATATTTTAATGATTTAATCGACTTCAGCCGTTAACTTTATGTATTTGACGACAGGTGTACATTCGCAAAGACAAGACACGAGAAACATTAATGCAGTCACTTCCAAAAGGAGTGCAACTTGTTTCCCAATGGCCAACAGTCAACGACTACGTCATACTTAAATCTGAACGAAGGCTACGTGGAGGCGTAAACAG
Source organism: Heliconius hermathena (assembly GCA_013403705.1). NCBI lineage: Eukaryota > Metazoa > Arthropoda > Insecta > Lepidoptera > Nymphalidae > Heliconius > Heliconius hermathena. Next base: position 145,233 of record JAAIXJ010001817.1, read on the forward strand.
TGCCAAAGCAATTAAATAAATTGATTATTTCCTTTCAAATTCACTCGAATATAAACTATATATATTTATCGTCTGTCACATTAGCTATCTAAATCTAAATGCGTATCAATTTATGAACAATAGATATAGACTTTATAATATCATATTGTATTTGTAATTCCTATTGGGTGGGTATTGATAGCCAGCATTAATTGTGTAAACATGGCCTGTAGATAATCTCAGAATTCCTTATCTGCATTGAGCGCGCCTCGGACAAGATTGTTCGTGTAGCAACATGAAAATCCTACTTTACTTGAAACGATATCAAATCTTTATTAACAATTCCCTAGTAAACATGCTTCAACTAAATAGTTTAATATCACCTATATTATATCAATATATTTATATATTGTTATAAAATAGCTTCCGTTACTTAATGAGTGACTGATAAAAGTATCTACTTACAACAAAATAAATCTATATTAAATTCACCATGAACTCCTTGCGAGAAGTGTAAGAGAGCCCAGATAAGATTTTTTAAAGCTCCTATGCCTAAGGGCGTGCAAATTGCACATGAAAAGTATTTATCAGTACATTGAATTTTCTTTTCAATTTTAGGTATCGTAGCGCTAGTTGTATGAAATATCTTCCAATAATACTAATACGGTCATATTGTATAACCTGCACTTTTATCTACATAATAATCATAGTATAAAATTCAAAATGACGAAACGGCGCCATTTTACCATCTTAGCTGCAACAATTTACGTGAGTTATTTATACGGAAAGGTCGTAAATGTCATCAGCCTTTTAGTTTCAACACATTTATTCTCTAAAAAATGAGTTGGTATGCCCGTGTTGACATTTTCATTAGCAAGGTTTGACAGGGCCGGCAGCTGGCCGTGACACGGTCGCGCGTACACCTCGAATTCGCCTTCCATTGATAAAAACGGTCGCCCACTCGACGCTCCATTCACCGGCGCCTGTGCTTGCGCAACGCGCATGCGTGGACTCCCCTTCCCCTCCCCGTCACCTCCCCAGACCCCAGAGCTCAGAGCCTTCCGCAACAGTTGTCGTTTAACTTCTAGGTTGCATGTCTAATGCCAAATGCCAGCCATATACGACCGGATGAGAGATTCATTCACAACACCGTTGAGCAACAAGTCAACAGTGTTTGAAGATGTTGCTTTGAAACGTTTTGTTGTTTACGTGCCATTGTGGCATGCGAGTCGAGTATGAAGCTAAATATTAAATAGGAATATGTATAATAAACAAATATTGATTCAAACACGTGACTAGACACATTTTTGCTGTCTATTTCGTTTCTTGACTTTCATTATGCAATATATACTTTAATTTAGAATATGGCTTTATTTATAAATTAATTATTATTGTAATGGTTATATCGGTTATTTTAAGTACCTTCATGTTTCTCCAGTATCGTAAAAGGGTCAAAAGTATCCCAACTGAGATTATCGGTTTACACGATGCAATATAATACACGGATTTACAAGCAGAAGCTTCTATAACATTAATGTCTGCGAGAGTGGCGCGTAGAATTAAATTAACTGATGTGCAATTGCTGAGGATTTACGTCTCCTTTGGTAGCAACGAATAAATATTAAAATATCGTATTCTTAAATAGCTTGTCGCCGTATATTACCGATGTAATTACTATTTTATCGACATATAGAGCTATTAAAAATAGAATTAACAACTAACAACAACAAAAGATAAGATCAATCAATCAGAGTTTTTCTTGAACTAATTATATTTTTTTTGTATAAAAACAATTGAGGTCGTCGTGGCGCAGGAGAGCTAGTGTCTGAAAGTAAACGCGACGGTTGTGGGCTCAATCCCCATTTAAGGAAATGAAAAATTTCTTTAAATTTATATTTTGATTTGTTCGCTCTGGTGTCGAGGTAAAGCGCGGTGTTCAGTTCCGCCACTCAACACGCAATGCCTCCAGAATTCGGAGGCAAGTGACACAACACCAAATTTTGTCTGTCTACCCTGCTACACACGGGAAATAGCGTGAAGCAGAAAAAAAAGAACTCCTAGAAGAATCCAAAATAAATAACAATCAATGCAAGCATTTTTTAGGTTAAAAACAAAACTTTATAACGATTAAATTATGCGTAACAGTATCTAAAAATGTAAAAACAAAAACGTTGTTTATTAAAATATTTTAATTGGATCGTAAATAAATGTGTCCATAGTATTGAATATATTGTGTTTTTATACTTCTTGAGTAGGAACATATTGTCACCAGACTTAGAGCTATTTTTGGTCAACGGAAGTGACTATTTTTCAATATTTTTCCTCCTACTGTTTTATGACATGGCACTGTCAGTTATCTTAATGTTTATGTTTGGATATATCAAGCATTAGTAACGCGTAACAGGGCCCGGGAGCGGGTGCAGGTGAACGCACCTGAACCAGTTTATAATTAAGAACACATTTAAATTCATTAAAAATCGTTAAAACTTTCCAGCGAGCCGACACTTAGTAAGCGCGACACGTCTAAGTGGAGACACCAGTTCTGGCTCTGTTAAGTTTAAGTAACGTTTTTAGATAAATTACCTGTCTATGTCGTATAATCTCCAAAGAGCTTATGATTAAACACTTTTAAGTATTCATTATTTTGTGAAAAGAAAAAGTTTATTGAAGATTCCATTTGAATTCTTAAAAGAATGCCTTAAATGAATAAAATGTTATATACCACTTAGTAGCAGTTAAAGGCACAAAGTGTGACTGTAAATTCAACTGGTTGTGGGTTCGATTCCCACTCCAGGAAAGGCAATATTTATTTAAATTTATATTTTCATTTCTTTGCTCTGGTGTCGCAGCAAAGGGCTACGAGTTCTGCCACGCAATACCCAATGCCTTCAGAATTCGGTGGGAAGTGGAGTGTCTTGACCTTAGGTTCCCGCTGCCTACTCTGCTGTGTGCGAGATACAGCGTGAAGCTGATAAAAAAATATCTTTCATCTGCTTAAATTAATTTAAAGATTTTTGAATTATTGTTTTGAGGCCGTCCGATTATGGGTTCGATTCCCATTCGAGATTGAAATATTTAATATTTTCATTTATTCGCTCTAGTGAAAAAGTAAAGTGCAGCCTCGAGCGGCGGAAAGTTAGAAACGGAGTGTCTTAACATTAGTTTCCCTCTGCCTATCCTGCTATTTTGCAGTATACAGAGTGAAGTTGACAAAAATATAATATAATGAAATAATTCCATTTCATTTTGTATCAAAAAACTGGCAATGTACTTAATAAAAACCTGATTTTTTTGTTTTTTATATACATAAGACAAGATATAAAACTGTGATTAAGAAAACACATTACATCAATCTCCCACATTTTAATGTCATAGCGCAATGTACCTAATACGAAGAAGTGCTAATATCATCCAGTAATTACCTTTTAAACCCGTCTAATATCGAAAAGATCATTTATTAGAAGCTCGACTATTTCACTTATCCGTCCTCGCAGACTTTAAATGTCAAGGCGATGTTTTTTACTGATGTTTATAAACTCAAGATATTGTAATAATATCAGCACATCTCAAATTATAATTTGAGTCAATCAATTTAGCATTAAAGTGTGTCTCGTGATCACCTTTAAAAATTGATATTAGATTCACAGCAACGTTATGTTTATATTTGATTATTATATTTTTTATCAGAATAGCATCGTATTGTCTTTATAACCATAATATACTAGGATCCGCCACATGCTGTGCACGATGGGTGGAGCTGAGCGAAGCTATAATATGTTGCGCAAATTTTTGTGATTTTTTTGCGAAAATTTTGCTAACTATCTATTTTAGTGAGGGCTAGTCGTGGCGCAGGGGCACAAAGTGTGACTGTAAAACCGACTGGTCGAGGAGATGAAATACTTACTTAATTGTGTATTTCCATTTCTTCGCTCTGGTGTCGAGGACAAGCGCGGCGTTGAGTTCTGCCACTCAACACGCAATGCCTCCAGAATTCAGCAGAAAGTGGGGAACGGAGTGTCTTAACACTAGGTTCCCTCTGCCTACCCTGCAGTGTGCGGGATACAGCGTGAATCTGATTTATTTTTTTATTCTATCTATTTTAGCCCCACGTGCTGGGTTAGATTAGTCAAAGTTCAATCTGTGCGCGTGAATTTCAAAACGTTCCACAGCTTAACTCTATAGGACACATTTTGACCATTTACTCAAAAACTACAATTACAATTATCGTCAAACTACTTCGCTGGAATCACCGTGTCGTCCACAACGTTCTTGCAAAATTTCTGAGCTGTAGGTTTAACGGTCTAGGAGGAGTAGCATTACAACGAAACACACTTTTGACCAGTAATATGTATTAAGTAATGTAATATAGATTTGAGACTGGCATGGCGCAGCAGCACAACTGACTATAAATGCGCCGGTGGTGCGTCCGTTCGATTCTCTCTCGGAAAAATTAATTATTTTTGATTTGAGTTGTACCACTCCACACGCTACTTAGTGTCTAGCACGCAGCTTTGCCAGACATCTAAATTTCGGAAAGACGTTCCGATTTTTAGTCCAAAATTTAAACGTCCCGATCGGGTCAGATATGGTCCCGCTTTTCGTGAATTATTCCATGTACTTATATAATTCATTTTAATAACTTTATTTTTTTAATAATTTACTAACAATTTCAGACATAAATGTCCCGCTTTACCCCTAGCCAAATTCTGCCAACGATGCCAGCATGGCAGTTAGTCAGAGAGAAAACCTAGAAGTAGAAACATTCGGGTTCCACTGTTCACACATTTCATTAAGAGTTCTGTACCGGAGGCAAGGTAGGGAGAATACCTTGTTACTTACTTCCATCTTTCATGATTATACAAAATATAATGAATATTTATGTATATTTTGTATCAAATTGTTCTTATAATTTAATATCAAGTCACTAAAAGGACTTATTTATACTTTTATTACTTGTTACTAAACCGTTCTGAGATTTTTAAGTATATGCAACTATATAGTTATATATATGATACATTGTACATGTATTGAACAAGCTTCAAATGTTTAAATGTGCAATTTAATATATTTACTTATATAATTTTAATATATATTAAACATACATGTAATTACCTAATGACAAAAAAATAAGTAAATAAAACTAACGTTTCACGTATTTTTAAGCATTACTACATCAACATATATCTCTGTAGTTTTTTTATTATGATCAATATTTTTACGTCATTTTAATATTCTATAATAATAATAAATGTGTAACAAAAACTTAAAAATATAATAGAAAAACAATTAACATTTTTATCAAGTACGTATATAAAACCAAAACTGGCCACTAGTAAATAACTTTTTCTCTTTTATAGCTTTAATTTTAGTAAACTGATAATAAATGTTATAACATATATACAGGAAGTGAGAGGCATCGACGGTGCCAATGAAACAATACTGCGTATTGGCAAATAATGCGTTTGTTAGGCGCGTGCTCGCGGGGGCGTCGCATGAATGGACGCCGTGATTCACTGCGTCTCATTCATAGCGGACGACCGTCGTGCGCGTGCGCGTGCGCAACCGTTGATTGGATCATCTATACGCTAAAAAACATTTTTATAAATGCATATTATTATGATATCACAACGTGTCGTATAGCATTTTAAATTATATATAACTTGATTATATCTTCGACTTTGAATATTTTAACATATCTAATTATAGTCTCCTCCATTACTCAGTTTTATCATTTCAATTTCAATTTGTTACTTTCTTGTCGAAAGTCGAAATCGTTGTCTGCACGATACATATAAAGGGTCCTAAACGCGGTCAGTTTTAAGTTCGTTACTTTATTTAATCGGTTTGTCTTGAAGGCAAAAGGTTATGAGATTTTAACCCATAGATTTGTTGATAGCATTTAACTGGACGCATAATTGTTTGTTGAATGAGCAGTTTATTTTATATAATGGTTTGTGTTTACATTTTCTAAGAAATTATGATTACGACCAAAGATGATGTATTGAAAGTGCTACAAATAAATCAAACACGAGTTTCTTATTTCGGTTCCCCATTGTTGCAGAGCTTAGCTATTAAATGTATTATTGTCTGTGTAAATGTTAACTTTAAGTACGTTTTATATTAGTACACAATAAACACACCATGCGCTAACACTAAGTAAATCACATTAAAATTGATACCATATTGGAACATAATGTTATTGCGATAAATGGAAACTGAGAGATAGCTAATCGGACAGTCGGCGATATATTTACAACTTGCAATTTGCATTCAAAAACAATCACAGGTAACACAAATGGAAAATATTCTGAAATCAAGCTAACAAGATCTGTCGTATATAAATAGTGGGCCAGATAAGTGATTAGGGAACAATAAATAGCGTAACATGGCGGTCTAATATGTACAGTCAACAGAGATAAGAGTTTTCAGACGAATGATTCTAGAAAATTCTCATAATGTTAACAAGATCCGATTAGATTCCGACGGTGATCTAGCTTTATTTATTAAAAGTCATCGTTGAACAAATCTTAACTTTATATTTAATGTTTTGAGTGTAGTGTAGAATAGATGACAAAAGTTTCTATTCTTTTTTGTTAATTTTTTGCGTTTCTGGATGAAGAATATAATTTGTTATAATAAGTAAATTTACTTTCTCATACAATAAGTCTTGCTACATACATAATTCCTCAGGATAGCTAAAGTTATTGTATATTAATTAGCATTGTCTCCGATACTCCAGATATACAATCGCCGTCGTTAGCGCCGCTCACTCAACAACTTAACGTGTCTCTAATTAAAACAGGATTAAATGTTAACCTTTTGGATACGTGTATAGAAATTTCAGTTAATACGCAAGTATACAACGTTAGCTCTTGTTGACCTACTTGGCGATTCAATAGTATTGCATTGTTTAAGTTTAAGTGCATTGTTAAAGTATCGATTGCCAAGTTCACATCTGTTTTTGGTAGCGATCGTGACATCGAAGGTAAACGAAGCTCATAATTCACTGTCTTATTACCGCCGCGGCGACTCCATACCTTTCCTTGTGCAGGTTAAAATGACTGGCTCGGCTAAATTGGCTTATATTATGCCCGTCCATCTGTTTGGAAATATGGACGTGAGCAGCTCTATAAAGAAGCCCTGGTGATCGTAAGATGGTTATCATGTAACTAGCTGTCCGCTCAGCGCCATCCTATACAATCTCTATTGCAGGTCGCTTTTTCTACTTAAAATGTATGTAGGCTAGATTCAAACTAACATCGGTGTCGACTTCTCGTTACTCGTAATTACATTCGATATTTAATTGCATATTTTATATTATATATCTATATATACATACATATACCTATAACTTTTATCCATATACTGTTTATTTATAAGTCCTGTTTGTCGTGTCTATTCAAAATAATGATTAGATGTTTAATTAATTAGGTACATTTTCAAAGATTCTCCGTTAAAGATTAGTTTGGACATTCTATAAAATTTTTGAGAATGTTACAAAATGACACTATTAGTACGTTGCCTGTAATTGACAGGTTAGTAGTGTTGACATGAAATGATAATAATCTGATCGCTACAAGTATCACGGGATAGGTATGATGTCGTTGTTTAATCAATTTTTAATCTTTAATCAATTAATACTTACTTATATATAATTTATTTAGTTTTTATTAGCGTCACGTTTACTTTTTTAGTATCCCGCACACGCTTACTCTGCTGATAGGCAAAGGGAACCTAGTGTTAAAATTACTCCGTTCCCCATTTTCCGCCGAATTTTGGAGGCATTGTGTGTTGAGTGGCGAAACTCAGCGCCGCGCTTAGCCAAAGGGAAAAAAATGGAATTATGTATATTTTTTATTTCTTCGATTGTGAACCGAACCCACAACCTTTTGCGTTCATAGTCACAATTTGTGCCCAAAAGATACATGAAATTCAAATATGAAAGTGAATAATATATGTACATAAAAATATTAAATATAATGAAATATCGAATGTTTCAAATTTAATTAGATGTTTACAGATACACAAGGATACCCTGACTTTGAAGGAGTATGATATTATAAAACGTGTTTACTGTGTTAATATGAATAGCGCAATACACCCACACACCTGGTTTTGTGAATGGATCGCATCCACTGAACTAAGGCAGCTTGCAACAGCCGCCTACGTGTTGACTGGAGGCCGCCAACTTTCATTCATACTATGTTTTGTATTGCATTTCCAAAATTAAGCTATCTGTCCAGATGATCGTAGTCAAATTTTTAGCATTTAGATAAGATAAAAGATTTTGTTTACGTTCACGCTGTATCCCGCTTATAGGAGACGGCTCGTCTGATGAAGAACTATTAGAGCATAACTTTAACTATAAGAAATAAAGAAACGCCGCCTTACGTTTGTCAATATGATGGGCAATTTCCTTTCACAGGTATCTTTAATCATAAAAATATTGAGATCGTTTCGGAAATGAAACTTGTGTGTGTTGATTAATGTAGGTTAGATACCATATGTATATAGTATATTTCTCTTTTTATATTTAACCCATTAATTGCTTCATTCTTACAGTTATCTTTTGGAACCAGTCGTGGTACAGGGGCACAAAAATGTGGCTGTAAACTATATTATGGGTTCAATTCCCACTCGAGAAAACGAAATATTTGATATTTTCATTTTTTCGCTCTAGTGTCGAGGCAAAGTGCATCATGTCATAGCTCTAGAATTCAGCGGGAAGTGGGAAGCGCTTAACACTAGGCTACAGCGTGAAGCTGAGGAAAAAAATCTCTCAATAAAACTGTTTGTAAATCATACTTTTTATATTTATATTTGTTGTCCCTCAATGAAGTGATACACAGAATGGCAGGTACTAACGAGGACGTCATGGTGAGAATGAAGAAGAACATGATCAGCTGGTTTGGACACGTGGAACGAATGAGTGATGAAAGAATAGTAGAAAAAAGCGGTAAGAGTAGTAGAAGGAGTCTTCGATTGACCTTCAAATAGACAGTATCCAAGTTACTGGAGGAGAGTCATGCAAAAGGCATGAGGATCCTGCGGAGGGCATGTATGAAGAGTTTGGTGACAGAGAGCGAGGCGAAAGAGGCCGTAGCGTTTGGCACCTCGTTCTCTCTGATTACCTACTTAATTTTATACAATAGGTAATTGTGCATACCAATATCTACTATACCTTTATTCCATAATGTACTTACCGTATATTTAATAAAAACTCATATTTCAAAACTTAAGTTCAATTTTATTTTATAAATAGGTAGGTTATACCATACTTCTTTATATAAATTAAATATTGTAGTTCCATATATATACATATATACTTTCAGAAAAAAAAATGGATAAGCATTTTTTTTTATATTAAGTTATATAAAACTATAAAAGATTACTTATAGTGGATACGCAATTACATAATAATAAACTTCAGTTATGCTGACATACGTACGTAGGTACACGAAGTCCAAATATTAATCAATATTTGATTTACGTTCACATATATCAGCGTTTCTGTTTTCGGTTTATCTTTTTTGTAACGTGAGAGCAAAAGTTAAACGCTAAAGTTACTTAGAGTTAATTAACATATAGACATAACCTACTTTGTAAAACATTCAGATTAGTGTAATCCACTTTCTAAATTTACTTTTTTCATTAATGGATGCCACACTAATATTTTAAGAAAATATTATTAAAAAAAATCATGACTTCTCCATGTGGATACTTACGCAACTTCTTATATAAGTAAAAAAAAACAATGAACACAAATGTGCTAATAGAAACATTCGAAGGTTTGAATTTTAGCACATATTCGTATACTTACACAGTTTCTGTTGCAACAACCTAACTAACTGTACTGTAGTAAGATCTTTCTCTCTTTAACTAAATCTTAACAATAACTAACAACCGGAGAGAATCACACGCAAATCGAAATCGATTGAAGAAACCTTTGAAAACATCGAAGTTCTTACAAGAAAATGACTAAATTATACATCTCCATCAGATTATATCGTTGATAGTCATTAATTAGTGTAGAACAATATTTAAACCATCATCCATTAAAGCGTTTCGATCATCTAGCCCGGCAACTTCGTTCGGATGACGTCCAAAAGATTCCCGTCGTTCATTGACACGTGCCAAACCTGTTTTCGGGCGAGGTTTTTTGAATGGCCGCTTCCTTTGTAAGAATAAACATATTCAAATGTTGCGATTAATTCATAGCTAGATAGTGCCTTGGTTTTATGAATGGAGACTAAATGTGTGTGTGTGCGTGCGTTGATGTGTTCAATACAAGTTCACACATGGATATGGAAATTTGCATACCGGCCTGGGCGTGCCACGTGCTGCATCGCCCTCGTATTGAGCACAGTTATCTCTTCAATATTCTAAAAGTTAATTTTAAATGTAAATCATATTTGAAAGTCAATTTCAACACATTTATCATAACTGTGTATGATTAGAAAATATTGATATTTTAATATTCAATTAAATTATGTTGATTTTGAAAGATGTTGATGTTTTCATATGTTTTAGTTTATTTTGAATTTTGAAATGGAGTATTGTTTCTATAATATTTGGCAGAAGAAAATTTTTCTTCTGCCAAATAATTATATTGTAGATAAATTTACTACAAATAACTACAAAGCCAGAATTTCAGATTTTATTTATTTACAGATTATTTAAAAGTTATTACTATAGTAGCCTTTCATTTAGAGATATTGAGTATAGGGTGGTGCAATCTTGCAGAAAACTGCCCTTCCAAGTAACCAGAGTGGAAAGACAAGTAGATATGCCAATGGAATTAGCAACTGTATCCCAAATTCGTCGCTACGGCGTTAATATTCGAACATCCTCCTATTCGTGGATATTAGAAATATTATATTCTTTCCTTAAATGTTTTTTTTCCTTTTAATTATTAACTCTATTATATAAATGTAATCTAAGATACAGTCTGGTTCATATGATAAAACATTCTAAATGCCTATACTTACTAATTTACATACTCACTTAAATTTTACCAAAGTTGAATATGAACTCGTTACAATTGTCATACTTACACACGATACAACTACATCACAGTGCGGAGGTTCGCTTTATATTTTACCTAAATTACATTTCGTTTATTACCCAAACTTAATTATTTTAACCTTAAAAGTTATTATTATTCACTTATTTATAATCCAAAGTGACTTGGACAGGCGCCACTCATTTATAAACCAGTAACGGCCATATATTAAACGCGTAATACCTATGCGTGGCGCCAAAAACAAAATTTGATGTGACGTTGCGTCATTGGCTATCATGATGTTGCAACTTTCTGTATCTGTGTTTAAATAAATTTAATAATAATAATAGCTTCACGCTGTATCCCGCACACACTAGGATAGGCAGAGGGAACCTAGTGTTAAGACACTCCGTTCCCCACTTTCTGTCGAATTCTGGAGGCATTGCGTGTTGAGTGGCAGAACTCAACGCCGTGCTTTGTCTCGACACCAGAGCGAAGAAATGGAAATATAAATTTAAGTAAATATTTCATCTTCTCGAGTGGGGATCGAATCCGCAACCAGTTAGTTTTACAGTCAGACATTGTGCCCCTGCGCCACGACTGGCCTCAATAAATAAGTAAACTTGCTAGTAAATTTATATTTTATTTACTATCTAAAATATTATTTCTTAAAGTTGTATAATTTTGCACTCCCATTCGATACAGCTCAGCTGTTAGAGCTTAGAGCAGTTCTAAAATACCGCTTCACACTTTTAGGGTTACGTACCTCAGAAGGTAAAAACGGCAACTTTATAGGATCACTTTGTTGTCCGTCTGTTCGTCTGTCAAGACCATTTATCTCGAGAAAAGTTATAGGTATTTCATAGAAAGAAATAATTACAAACTAGTATTTGTATTTAATTTCATACAAAATGAGTGCATATGCCTGCAAAGTTAGGATTGTCTATTGAATGAGTAGACCTAATTTAGTTAATTTTAGGTAAAATTTAATGGAAATAAAAATTAATAATACTTTAAAAAATCGACATGTAACAAAAAAATATTACGCTTGCTAAATGCTATTTATTATAATAAAAATTGCGAATAAAAATCTACTCGTCTATCCGGCACTGAGCTTTCCCCTTTTCGTCCACTTAAAAACTTTACAGAACTCGACGCTGGTCTATGTTTACCAGAACAAAGTTCCTCATATAATTTATCTTGGACGGATATGTAGATATTACGAATATGAATTTTACATAGGATTACTTTTTAACCTAGAACCATCATACTAGTAATACCTACATAAAATATACTATTAATAAGATAATAATACACATTATACATACATAAATAACCATGTTTATAACCAATTTATTTAATAAAAAGTTATCAATGAAGAAGAAATTCATGTCCAAAGGTCCATAAAAATGATAATAATGCCTAGTCATATAAATATTTATTATTGTAAAAGGGAAAATAGTAGAATAGATGAGATCGACCCACCACAAGAGCGAGGCACGAGTCATTTCCGTTACCAGTTGTTCGTTGGTGAAGCAACTAAGAAGAATCGCTGCTAATTTATAATCGTCACTTTCAAAAATACTGACTCACGCTGTGCATATACACAACACAACACAAGGCTGTGCGGGCTCGTGTTGGCGGGATTAATGTAATATGTGCATTTTCGAAACATCGGCCGTTTGCTAATTTGTACTTGATAATTAAATGGCGTTTGTTTGTTTTGTTTATTTGTCGCTGTTGTGATATTGTGACACAATTTGGACGTTTCGGTCTGAATTCTGTACGGTATAGCTTTTTTTTAACTTCACGCTGTATGCCTCGCGTAGATATTTACGATTGCAGGGTAGGCAAAGGGAACCTAGTGTACACTCCTTTCACCATTTTCCGCAGAATTCTGTGGGCATTGCGTGTCGAGTGGCGGAAATCGACACCGCGCTTTGCCCGAGACAGAGCGATGAAATTCAAATATAAAATATTTCATCTCCTCAAGTGGGAATCGGACCCACAACCTAACGTGTATCAGTCACACGTTGTACGCCACGACTGGCCTCATGTATTGTATTTGATATTTTTTTTAATATAAATATTTCTTTGATTACGGAATCGAACAAGTACTAGGTATTTTAAAAAATCGAAAAACAGATAAAACGATATTGGAACAGTAGTGTGATATCCCTTTACTTTTAACGATGAGAAAAATACTATGTAGGTACTTTGATTAATCATTTTTAATTTGCGCCATTAATGTTCTTACGATATATTTGGCGTCAGATACGCCTATACACCGGTGGCTGGTGGCGTAGTGTGTTCGATTTCCACTTGGGGAAATGAATTATTTTTCATTAATATTTTCATTTTTACGCTCTGCTAAGCAAAATGGGGCGTTGAGTTCCACCTCTTAACATACAACGCCTCGCATATGTGTCGGAAAGTTGATAACGGAGTGTGTTAACACTAGGTTCCCTCTCCCAACCTACCATATGTGGAATACAGCTTGAAGGTGTTTATATAGTAAAAATCACAGGATATTTTAATATTTCTAAAGCAGTTGAATATTGTTATAAAATCAATATTCTCTATATAAAACTGTTTACATATTAAGACAAAAGAAACCTCATTGAGACGCCCACTTAATTGCAATATTATTGTAGCCGTATAAGAACCAGTTCTCATCATCGACATTGGTCACTCGAAACAAACTAAACACGCAATGGCGCCGTTCTCTTAACTATCTAAGTATACCTAATTTTATGTCTTCACGAGTCTTAAATTTATGTTATATTTACTTATTTAACTTTTTATTGCTTTAACATAATATGGGCTTTATTTTTATGAGTGTATCTTTTTAAGTTTTAAATTTATGAATATTTACTTAAATCACCATTTCAATGGTTTAAATATCTAATATTTTTGTTGTCACATGTATGTAGGTAAGGTAATCCACCTTCTTTTAAATAGGCACACTTGTTTCTGAAATAAATTAAAATATATTATTGTGAACTTTATACAACCAGTTCATTTATAAAGGTACTGATTATTATACACATATATATATATACACATATTTACATACGTACTTGATATAAATTGTGCGAGTCAAAATGGAAAAGCCAGTAACATCAAAGAGTTGTAAAATAATTTATAGATTTCCAATTAAATTTTAAAGTAAATCAAATAAATCTGATTCACGCTGTATCCCGTACTCAGCTGCTAGAGGCTGCTGTCAGAGGGAACCTAGTGTTAAAACACTGCGTTCTCCACTTTCCGTCGAATTTTGGAGGCATTGCGTGTTGAGTAACGGAACATAACACCGCGCTTTTTTACCTATTTTTGTTAACCAATTAATTCGTTATTAATTTATATAAGTGACCCCAGAAATAGATCTCACGTGGTAAATTTTTTTAACGTGGGCGGATAACGGCGTAGTGCGGCGCCGGTCCCAAATTGGAAGTACCGTACAATATTCTATTGACTCAATTTCATCTTTACTTATATCAATAATAATCTATTACACTACTAACACTTTAGTTATCATAAAATTGATACTTCATTTTAAAAATTTAATATAGGTTTATAATCGTCAGGAAGAGTCAAAAAATTTATCTTAAAGGTAATTAATAATTAGAAGATTATACTTTTATCTCAAAATAAATAATTTTGTGATTTTCTTGAAATAGTAACCGAATAACTATATACCTAATACCAAATATATTTTTCATAATAAAATGTGAACTTAACTTAACTTTTACATTAAACTTATCTACAGCAGTAGGTACTTAAAATAAATAATGATTCCTATAGTAAAATAAACAATTATTTAAATATGAAAGTAAAAAAAACCATCAATCAATGTGAGGTTATTGAAACCAATATTGACATTTTAGTTTGGCCTATACATGCTGCCTTTTGCACTCCCATATTGCGAATTTTAAAACATATCGTTCTAGTAATGAGTGGGGGCGTTGCGTGAACAAAGAGTTGGGCGTACCAGCCACTGGGCGCCACCTTTAAACACCTCACCTTCCCCACTCCCCTTGACAATTTCAACCATCCTGCGCCAGACCATCTGTGTAATTTTGCCATAATAAGAATATAAGTAGCATTCGTTTTAAAGCCAAGATACGGCTTTAATTTGCGGTTCTATCGTTGTTTTTATTTTTTTGTTTCTTTATATAATATAAATATGTCGATATCTATATAAATATATTGTTATTATAATCACACATTAAATTATATGTATAGAATATGTATGTAGATATTAGAAAAAATAACTCACCTACCTAATATAGCTCATTTAATACCTGAGTCTATGTGTAGTAAATTATACAAAAATTATCTCAATAGAAGGAAGCATACTACCACAAGTCTATAAACAGCAGTAAAGTAAATTAAAGAAGTAAACATTAATAATACTCTTTCATTTACATTTATCATTAACAAAAATATACTCCAAAAGTCGACTCTAACTCGGCGACCACATATGGCGTCGATTCTCCGTCACCCACTAATTGAGAGCGACACTAAACAAATATATTTCCTTTTAAGGTCACGCCCGGCATTAGCTACACTGATTGGTAAATAAACATTATACAGGACTATAAGACTTAGATGAATCAGCTCTCGATCGGGCCATGATTAGAAACGATTAGCATGCGCCTGCGCACACAGCATCTACCGCACAGCCCACGTGGGAGGTGGGAGGACCCACCGGTCTATTGTCTTACAGCATGTTATAGCATTATAATACGAGTATTGCACACTATTTATGTAAATACATTTGAAAATTCTATTTGTCTATTGTTATTTGGTCGCTGGATAATATAATTTGATACCTATAGTATGACAGTTTCTATCTAAAATTTGCCATTGTGATCCAAATTTCTTAATGGTTTTATATAAAAGGCGGCTTGCAGCGCGATTCATGCATCCTGCTGCGCACTTCCTTCGGCGAGGCTATTTGTAAAATGTATCGGTGAGTGATAAAATGTTTTCAATCACAACAAAGCACAATATTGTGAGGTGAAGGTTCATGTTGGCTTCCATTTGTCCTTACTCTTGGTTACGGGCGTCGGCGCTAACAGATATCCTGCTTTATTGTTAACCTGTCAGTGTAATATATGATCAACTTGCGTCGATACTATCTCACGCCGTACCGTGGATATCAACGGGCACAGAGCGATAGCGCTACGTACGGCCAAACATTACTCAGGGATATTAACGCTCGTCCGCTACTTCGCCACGACGAGACGCGCGTGCCCGGAGATTTCGACTGTTTTATTGGTGTCGGCGCCACTGACAACTTTCACATCTCACAGACAAAGACGCTCAAATTGGAAACTAAAATCCATTTTTATAATGCGTTTCTATTGCCTTGAATTGCTTTATTGCGAACTCTGACTCGTTGTGTGTTTAAAGAATGCCGAGAGGTCAACTACTCAACGCCGGTACGACACGAGAAGTTATTTAGACTATTTGACTGCTGTCTGTTTACATGCTGCCGCGTGAACTAGGTACTTCTGACGAAAGCCTCGGAACGTTCCCACAGTCGTCAATCACTGCGGAAAAAAAACAAAGTGTCTACGAATTAACACGTCGCTGCAGTGTGTGAGTATGAAAACACTTGCGGCCTCGCGGAGGGCCCTCGTGCTGACGGAGAGCTGTCGGTGCTCAGGCACTACTTTACCTGACGCCACTGTATGACAATGATTGTGCGTAAGATAGTTATTGGATGTCTTTTAATTTACATTAATTTCAAATGCTCAATGAGGTCTTCGAGAGCTGTTCACTTGTGGCATATAATCAGAAACTCAAGTCAATCATTATTTGAGCGTCGTAAGAGAATATAGTTGCTGTATAGTTAAGGTACTCTTCAAGAATTGAGCAATTAAGAAAATTTAATTAATGTCATGGAATGTTATTTCTTGGAATGTTAAAAGTAAACAAATGCTACAAGTGGATTAGGCTTTTCCATTCACAGTGTAGAACTAATGTCTTAAGCATACATCGCTTTGTGAAACAGTTTTGATCACATTTTTGTAAATAAGTAACGTAAACAATTTTTAATTTTTCTAAATCTAATTTAATCATAATCAAATTTTAAAATTTCAAGACAACTTTTATACATACGTACATTATTTATTACATATAATTAACATACAAATTCGAGGCCAGTCGTGGCGCAAGGGCACAAAGTGTGGCTGTAAAATCGACTGGTTGTGGGTTCGATCCTCGAGGAAAAGAAGTATTTATTTACATTTATATTTTCATTTCTTCGCTCTGGTGTGGAGGCAAAGCGCGGCGTTGAGTTCCGCCACTCAACACGCAATGCATCCAGAACTTGCCGGAAAGTGGGGAACGGAGTGTCTTAACACTAGATTCCCTCTGCCTACCCTGCCGTGTGTGGGATACAGCGTGATTTATTTTTAATATACAAATTGTGATGCAATCAGCTCTAGACACTACTAGGTAATATGTGAGGGTGTGCGACACTCGGCGGCGACCGTGGTCAGTGAACGTAAATAAATCAGCATTTGCGGGTAGATGGACAGTCTATTTATTGATTTATTGTGGACTGCTCCAAGAGAGGCGGCCGCCTAATTGGTTGTGGCGAGCTCTCGCGTGACAAACACTACGTGGATATTATTTAAATAGAATTATTCAGTGTCGAATGAAATATATTGAACAATCGGGACCAACGCTGCTTAGGTTATATTCTATTTTAAAATTATATTTTATAATAATTTAAGAAATGATCTATCTTTCAAATTTAAACGTTTATCTAGATTCTAGATGTGTATATAACTAACTTGCGGCTTCGCCTTCTTCGTCAAATGGAAATAACTAACAGATAATATAATAGTTATAAATGATAATTTTAAAAAGTAGAAATTAACATTTTCACTATTCCAAAGTAAAGATCATTAAAGAACAAGTAACGAAATTATTATATTAATTTTATTTACCTTTTGTATACTTTAAGTTTTCTATTAATTATGTTTTATATCTTAGCTAGCACCGACTGACTATATATAAAATAAAACATCACAAAATCTTGGTAAGTGAAAGGCAGAATGATTTTTCTCTAGGTTCCCGCATAATACGAGAAGTGTCGAGATATTGAACTGAGTAGTTCAGAAATTGTTACTTATTTTTCACATATCATGAATATTAATTAAAATTATACTGTTATTAAAATATTTCGCACTGGCTGGTAAACTTTACCGAACAACGTATGGTAGTGAACCAAAATATTGTAGTGTAAGAGCAAACACAACCGTAAAAAGCTTACCGGAAACTTTTTAAGGTTGTGCACACTAAAGACAAGTCGCAATGACCTTAACATTTAAAAGCTTTAGAGTTTCAAAATAATAAAATTGTTAAAATTTTATAACTTCAAATATAAATATTAAGACTATGTGTAAAGGACATTTCATTTAAAATAGTAATTATATTATTTTTTGATAACTAATATAGTACTTGAGACCGTCGTGGCGCAGTGACAGAAGCATGTGACTGCTAACGCGACGGCTGTGGGTTCATTTGCTACTCAGGGAAATAAATTATTATAGTATAATAATTACTTATTAATATTTTATTAATAACATATTAGTATTTTCATTTCTTTGTCCTGGTAACAAGGCAAAAAGCGCGACATTAAGCTCCGTCACTCAATACGCAATGCCTCGAAAATTCGGCGGAAAGTGGAGAACGGAGTGTCTTAGCACGACGTTCCCTGTGATACAACGTGAAACTGGAAAAAACTTAGTATTTCAACACTACACTGGTTGAAATTTGTCATTAAGTGTGCAGTACCTCCAAATTTAAAAGTAAATGCTTCGCAGCGGACAAGCACGCACTCGGCACTCGGCACTCGGCACTCGTTTCAATATTTTAGTAGCGATCCAAGACAAACAGAACTCCTTTGTAGAGGGTCAAACGTGTGTGAAGAGTTTCCGTGTCACCCGCTGGCTCGCTTGGTTACACATTAGCGTTGACATCTCCGACAAATATTTTTTTGTTTTCCCATGTTCACTGTTAGCTGGTTGGTCGGTTTGACATATTTTAGATGTTTGCTGCCGGATAGATCCTCTTTCCGGTGTGATTTATGTGTTCATTTGCTTTTTATAGTAAATTCGATTTATGAAATGTTGTGTTTTTTTTAAATAATATAATATGATTTTTCAGCATCATGTTAAATTATAATTCATTTAACTGAGTGAGAATCGAACCCAAAACCATCGCGTTTATAGTCACACGGTCACATCAAATAAGTAATTGCGTAAATGGAAATATTTAAGCATTTTAGAAGAATTTACTAGGCAAAAAATATATAAAATTTGAGTGCAGTAAGATTTGGCCTCGACGGCCGAGCCTCTTGGAAACCGGCTAAGCGCCTAGCCTATTAAACTTTAGGTCTTTTCCCTACTTCATCTCCATCTAAATACCACCGCGATTTGTTACGGGCGACAAATTAATTGAGTTAATTTACACTTTTATTTTAATGTTAAATTTATATAAGTAACTGAAGTATAAGTATTTATATGAGGCCAGTCGTGGCAGGGGCACAAAGTGTGACTGTAAAACCGACTGGTTGTGGATTCGATCCCCCATTCGAGAAAATGAAATATTTACTTAAATTTACATTTCCATTTCTTCGCTCTGATGTCGAGGCAAAGCGCGGCGTTGAGTTCGGCCACTCAACACGCAATGCCTCCAGAATTCGGCATAAAGTGAGGAACGGAGTGTCTAGGTAGTGTATATATATATATATATATATATATATATACATATACATATATATATATATATATATATATATATGTATGTATATATATATATATATATATATATATATATATATATAATAAAATTATAGCTCATCTGATGTCTGTACATGATCATCTGTATTTTGAATTAACTTCAAAAAGCGCTCGTTCGAAAAGTACCGACTTCATAAAATTATCTTCATGTACGTCAAATCCTCAACAATTCTACCAAAATGTTTAGCTCTGGTAACAGAT
>JAAIXJ010001817.1:165404-307904 GCA_013403705.1 Heliconius hermathena
AGTGGGGGCTGCTAGAATCTCTGGAGCAGAAGAAATTCTTCTGGTTGGAGATATAAACCAACGCCCCTATATTGACCGAGACAATCTCTTCGACATGTTCTACCGTAGTCCATCACAAATTGTCAAAATCAACCAGGACCTATTGTGTACCCATAGAAGCCCCATGGACGTCGCCTATGCACTTCAAGAGATATACTTTGGTATATACTCTTCCAAAAAAGTAGTACACTCCCTCCGAATAGAAAATTTAAGAACTACACCAGCGCCACGAGACCTCAGGGAAACCCTCTACCTTACATTTACTCAAGAGGAGAAAAAATCTTTAATCCACCAGGGATATGGGGTAAATATAGGTTCAAAAGTGTTGACTATTCATGAAGCCCAAGGCCTGTCAAATGCAACGGTTATAATAGTGAACACAAAGTCGACGAAATTACAACTACATGACAGCGTTTCACACGCAATTGTAGCAATAACGCGTCACACAGACAGATGTTCCTATTACACCAGTGGTGACGACGACGCTATAAAAAGGCTTATTCGGAAGGCAACAGAAGCAACGACAAAAGGTATTGCGGAATATAATTTAAAGATGGCCATAAAAGATAGAAACGAAGCGGTCATGTCCTCCATCTTGGCGGTAATGCCATCCACATCCCACTTTCCCTAATCGTAAGAAATATTTTTTAAAATATTTTAATATTTGTATGGTTGTATAAAATTTATGTTGTAATCCGTAATGAATATTTTATCTATTGTAATCGATTTAGTTAAATTTATTTACAATGTTTATTTTTATCCATGTAGATTTAGATTATAGTGTTAGATTAAGTTAGTCAGTGGCAACTGAAATGAATAACTGGACTGTCTTAAGCAGAAATATATGTATGTATTAAAAGAAATGTAAAAATAACAAGAGGTACGGACCATAAGTCTATAGTGTAAGTAAGAATTAAAATAAAAAAAAAACCCTATTTCATGCCAATAGAGTTCAGAATTTTCAAAATCCCTTCGTAGTGGATGTCCCGATTATGAAAATAAACATCTGTCCAAATTTCGCGTTTCTACGCGCAGTGGTTACGGCTGTGCGTGCGTCTTACCTCAGTCAGTCAGGTACATGTCTGTTTATATATATAGATAGAAGATACGACAAATTCTAAAGACGGCCGATGACCATACTATAAAGACAGTTTTGTACAAATTTTATGCTTCTCGATAAAACGATATCTATACATAATAATGTCGATAAAAGTCGCAGTGCAATAAAGAAATCTCAAACTTGATAAATAACATCGATATTAAATTAATATTATCAAAGATACAAATAACATCGTGCTAATGTTTTCGTGTAATCTGTAACTGTATGCTATAAAATTAGTATAAGTGTTAAATCCATATCGGATTCAGTTTAAATATTATTTGTATGTACTTATTATTATTGCTACTTTAATCGATTAAATTTATTTATTTATTATCGATTATTTTTAAAATATACCTTTAATGATAGTAAATATTTAGTTACACAAACTACAGTTGTCAAATATTAAAATTTAATCATAAAACAGATTATTTAAGTATATTTTATGCACTCAACGTGTACTGTCAAGAATTTTGCATACATAGATAAAGACGAGGATAAGGCGCTCATCTGGAAATGCCATTCCTATCTCAACACTATAAATTTATTGATATTTTAATGTCACAAATGATCTGTATGTAACTACGAAACATTTTACTGCGATAAAAAGCCTTAGGAACAATTCTATACAAATAAGTTTATATCTTATAGTTAAGTAAATAAGTTCTAAATTAGAACTAAATGTTAGATAGTTATATTTGTAATGTGCTGTAGCATTTGAGGAACATGTTTTTCAAGCGAGGGCCGTAGCTAGCCCATAAGTTATCGTGTGTAATAAAATTAAATGTAACACATTTCTCTTTTTCATATAATCTTCATAATTTACGCACATTTTTAGCCTGCGACTGCAATCGGCGCCTCGGGCCACGCGTGGACACACTGTTGCACACTAATTTACTGCATATGTTCCTTAAGTTCCTATTTTCGTTTTGCTTTATTTTAATATTATTCCATTAGGTACTTCTAAAAAAACCTTAGTCTAGTTTTTCTTGAAATAAATAACTATTTTATATAATCGCGTTTATTTTTTTTTTAAGTTCACACTGTATATGCATTAAGACACTCCGCTCCCGACTTTCCAATTGCGTCTCGAGTGGCGGAACTCAACGCCGCGCTTTGCCTCCACACCAGATCGACGAAATGAAAATATTTAATATTTCATTTGCTTGAGTGGGAATCGAACACACAATCTGTCGCGCTTACAGACAAGCTTGTGTTCCTGAGCCACGATTTTCCTCTCACGTTTGTTGGTCTTAATTATGTCTTTATGGGAATTGGATATTATATTCTTAGTGACATTCATAATAAATTACAATTGAACAAGGGTAAAATATATCGAACCTAATACATTTAGTTTTTCTTGAAATAATTATATACAATCACGTTGGTTTTTTTTTCAGGTGCATGCTGTAAACCTGGGCTTTGTGTTAAGACACTCCGCTCCCGACTCACCAATTGCCTCTTGGGTGGCGGAACTCAACACCGCGCTTTGCCTCGATACCAAAATATTCAATATTTCATTTCCTTGAGTGGGAATCGAACACACAATCTTTCGCGCTTTACAGACATGCGTGAGCCACGACTGGCCTCTCACGTTAGTTGTTTTTAATTGTGGCTTTGTAATGTACCTATATGGGAATTAGATAGTATACTCTTAGTTACATTCAAAATAAATCACAATTGAACAAGAGTAAAATATATCGAACCTAAAACATTCAGTGTAACATTTACACGTCGCTCTCGGAGTAACATACATACATACATGCACTATTCTTTAAACTCCAAAACCCGTTTTAAATATGAACACGCACGTATTTGTTCTTGATCAATAGCAAAGGTAGCATTATCAATTCCATGTTCATTTGCAATCTTGCTCTGACTTCTTGCCTAACGTCGCATACACAGATATAGACATACAAGGAATCTGGACCGAAATGTTATGTTGAAATAAATTATACTGATTATGTTTATGCGCATTAATTAACAGCGGATTCGTGTCACTACCGGGTACTGCCGGGTACTGTCGGGTACTGCCGGGTACTGCCGGGTACCGGGTAAGATCAGCAAAGCAAATTACAATTCGAACAAGTTGAGCGAAGTATTGCTCGTCTTATGTTTGAATAAATTAATAATTTATATGCAATTCACGTTTGGCATGTTAGTTATCGAGCTGAAAGTCTGTGGACTTTGGCGTTTATTCTATTTGTTGATGGTTAAATGTTGTTACCAAATTGTTGTGCTTTATTACGATGTTTCTCTCCTATATGTTAGAGTTTTCGATGTTTTCCCACAATATTACATGTTTAGTTATATATAAAGCAGGAAGAACATAGCGACAAGACACTCCGTTCTCCTCTTAAGGTGCAATTCAACACATTGCGTGCTTGGGAAATGGAAATAATTTAAATTTATTCATGATAATTCATTCATTCATTTAAAAACAATATTAAAGTTTAATTTGTAAACTATTGAAAATTACAACCACACTTGCCAATAGTAATTCTTAATGCTCCCAAATACATGTTCCGCAACAATCTTTTTGGTCTTTACTAAGTTTTTTCTACTTTATTTTTCAAATAGACACATTTTGAATAATACTTTATAATAAAAATAAACTAGAAACATTAAGATAATTTAACTCAACATGTATTAAGCTTTAATAAGAAATTGAACTTTTTGATTTATTATGACGAGCCCGAGGCATTAGCGACTACCTATAACATGACCGCACCGGGAAGCGTAAAATGCGAAATTCATCAGCTTTGAAGGTTGCGACGGTGCATGGTGATTTATGCGGCGATGGACGTACTCCAGAGAGGAGAGGCAATAGAGCGCCTCCCGTGGCGGCGGCCGCTGTTACCGCAGCCCTCGCGCCTCCCGTCAGGTGGCACGCACAAATAACGCAATAAATACCAGCTTATCGCAAATCAGCTCGTCTCACCGAAGGCCGATTTATTCATGGGCCCCGCGCATATGTTTAACCCCGGTAACATTTATCATCGACACGAAGCTCAGTCAATTAAATTAAACCGTCCATACGACCATCGATGATAGCGCACTGCGACTGGAAACAGATACGAGATTTTCCCATACAATTGTTATTTATGATTGTGTAATTTGTATTTGTATTATTGCGCTGATTTAGAGTAGGTTTGTAGACGAATGATGTTTAAATGGTGTTTGGTGATGCCGCGAGATAGCAGTCCAGAGCATGGCTGCTTAGAATAGGTGTTGGTGGTTGGTGAACTTGTTAAAGAGATATTATGTTTACAGATGGCCGTATTAGAAAGAGTCAAAGGTCGTAGGACAATTTTGAGTTAAAAAAAAACTATCTAATACCGGCAGGGCCAAATACAGGTAAGGCCAGTCGTGGCGCAGAGGCACAAGGTGGAACTGTAAGCGCGACTGGTTGTGGGTTCGAGGTAATGAAATATTTATTTAAATTTATATTGGAAATATATTATTATTCTTCGCCCTAGTGTCGAGGCAAAGCGCGGCGTTGAGTTCCGCCACTCACCACACAATGATTGATTTATTTAAAAAAAGTATAATATCAAACTTGATAAAACCATAAAATAAAAGTAACATAATAAAATAATTTAAACGACATCTAATCTAAAGTTATTAATTACGATTTGAACAGCACCGTGTACCAGCTTTTAAGTCCATTCTGATAGTGAACATCGATCATCTGTCACGGAGTGTATTTCCTAGCTGTGGCACTCTTGTCAACGCGCGATGCTCCTCATTGCTCTTCTATGTACCGTTTAATTGTTACACCTACAGACGGTCACTATACCTTAGTTACATTATACAGGTATAATAATACAATAAATCCTACCGGGCTAAGGTAAGGTAGGTATACCCTTAGGTAGGATTTATTGTAAATTGTATTATTTTATAGACTTTATTGTTAATTTTTTTACTTTTTATAACTATCGATAACATCATTCGAGGCCAGTCGTGGCGCAGAGGCAAGTGTTGCTGTAAACGTGACTGGTTGTGAGTTCAATCTCCACTCGTGTAAATGAAATATGTTTTAAATGTATATTTTTATATCTTTGCTCTGGTGTTGAGGTAAAGCGCGGCGTTGAATTCCACCATTCAATACTTCCAGAATTCGGCGGAAAATGGGGAACGGAGTGTCTTAGCACTAGACTTCTGATTTAACGGATTTAGCTTGAAATTCATTTATATTATAACATTACTCAATGTACAAACATACTACATACACTTTATAAGGCGTATAAAAAATTGGGATGTTCTTATGAATTTTCAATACATTTCTCGACTGCTCTAGTATTATTTACAAGTATTTAATTTTATCTATTTTTTTTTCTACATTATATTATAAATATAATTGTAGTTACACATATACATATAATTAAACTTGCTATATGTAGGTAATTCTAAATTTACTTAGTAAACATTACATTATGGGACTGATATTTAAATTTTTTGCGACTATTTTAATTCTATACATACATAAGTACAATAGTTTACAAATCTATTTAGTTTGTTAATATAAAATATATATTATTTAAAATTTTTATAGTTCCATTTTTTAACTTGTTTGAATATTTAATAAATTAATAATTTAAAAAACTAAAAATACACTTTTCTTCACTGCATTAAAAAGCACGTAATGAGCACAAACTTCAGAGTAGAACGCATGTAGAAAATTGCATGTTTATACTGTCGATCGTTGAGGAGATCTGTTCAATTAAGCCAAGTCCTGGCGCAGCAGCCTCGTCATGGTGAACTTTGATATTGACTGTCATAGTTGAACGCATGTGCAAAATTGCATGCTTATGCTGTCCACCCTTGAGGAGATCTGTTGAATGGAGCTGTTTCTGGGTGTCAGATCAAGTCATGTTCATCATATTTATGCATTGTCATCAGAACTGAACATGTGTGTAAAATTTTAATTCCGTAGAATGAGAGTGCTTCTAATTAAGCTTGCAAGATTTGAACAAAAAAAAACATACTTCCTTCCATACATTGCAAGTTAAATATAAGTTTGTAAAAAAAAAACATTTGCCTATATAGAATCATTGCTTATAAGGAAACTTTTTAGAAAATCTTTCTCATTTATACTAGTTATTTGTATCCTTCAACTGAAAAAATCATTTTAAATTAAAATTTTAGAGCAATTCTAAATTAAAATATCTTAAATTTTAGGATGACATTTGATAATTATATATTGCAGACCCATTATACTAGCTGTAACATTAACATTCATCTCATTTCTTAATACATGACAAATCTAACAGTGTTAATATTAAAATCTAAATTTAAAAGTTAAAGCGGTGTTGTCAAATTTAACCAAAGGGCTCCGTTTTTAACGCGCTAATCGTTTTATACATTCACCACAGTATTATCCTTTCGACACGGTAGCACTAATTGGATAAAACCCCTGCACAAAAACGTCAAAGAAACAAACATTTTAATGATACAGTACGCCCAACAAGTCGTGGCCGAACTGAAGTACGCCGATTTGATTTTAGGATTTTATTTACTTTTGAAGATTCTCTTCTTGTGTGAACAATGCGCAAAGGTTCAGAAAATCTAACTTCTGGGCGACCACAACTTGTTGACCTTACTGTACAGACGCTCATAATTTCAAGACTCAGAGTGAATTCCATTTAACATGTGAATTAGACGTGTCGGGTTGAATTTGAGTAGAGAGCTATCATTATGGAAAAACCGCGTGAATGAATGAGCTGGCACTCTCATAAAATGTTTTAAGTAAAAAATATGTGTACGTTAGCCATACCGTTTTTAAATTTATTGATAATTTTACAACATACACATTTACAGTAAATATAAAAAATAAATAAATAAATAAATCAGCTTCACGCTGTATCCCGCACACAGCAGGGTAGGCAGAGGAAAACTAGTGCTAAGACACTCCGTTCTCCACTTTCTGCCGAATTCTGGAGGCATTGCGTGTTGAGTGGCAGAATTCAACGCCGCGCTTAACCTCGACACCAGAGCGAAGAAATGGAAATATAAATTTAAGTAAATATTTCATCTCCTCGAGTGGGGATCGAACCCACAACCAGTCGATTTTACAGTCACACCTCGTGCCGCTGCGCTACGACTGACCTCATATAAAAAATAGCAAAATTGTTTTTATTTTATGATAAAATCCCTATTACACTATAATGATCTAGTAAAGTAAAATATCTTAAAAGGTCGCAATTGAAGATTCTCAAATTAAACATAGAGTGTTGTTAAGTGAATTGATTTCAAGCAACATATCTATGTGGAAATAGGTATAGGCTGTTTTAGTTATCATCACGTGTTGCGACAGCCGACACCGTCAACACCTCTGATTGATGGGCGGACGAGCCGCGCGCCGATTGTTAGTGTTTAACTAACAGTTATGATTCGAAACAAAATTGGATCTTGATTGATGGACTAATAATACAAACCAAACATGCATCTAGCTGAAAGTGTTAAGCGCGGGACGCAACATGTTTTATAGCCTCATAAATTTATAAATATACCATCAATTTTTTTGGTATTATTATATGAGAATCAATTTATTATAAAGATTAGTATTTTCAATCCATCCACTTTATAAAACACTGTACTGTGTTTTCAATTTATAATTAAGCTTTTATAGTATTAAATAATATGTGAATAATAGTATAAAAGCTTAATTTTAAATCTTGAAGCCGTCATGACCCACTAGTGTGACAGTACGCGACGGTTGTGAGTTCGATTCACAGGAGAATGAATTATTATTTTTTAATATGCCCATTTCTTCGCTCTGGCACCAAGGCAAAGGTCCGGTCTCCACTGTACACGCAATACCTCAAAAATTCGACAGAAAATGGGGAGCGAAGTGTCTTAACACTAGGTTCCCTCACTACCCTGCTCTATACGGGATAGAACGTGAATATGATAACGTTATAATATTAAAAAAACAAAATAAATGAACCTTAGATATAAACCTAATACGCTGTTTATTTTCAAGATTAAATCCTTCACACTTAACGATTATTTCCGGACAGCGATGATCGAGTTCAGTCAGAGGTCCGCCTGCCCTTCGGTCCGCATCACGTACATTTAATATTATAAGCTATTAGGCGCCGCGCCGACCCTCTATTACTGTGTCCATATCATAATACGGGATTGTCTGTTGAGCGTTTAGACTTTTTACTCTCGACTCTCTCGGTATAAAACAAAAAGGAGGTATCGTCGGCGCCGGGCATTGTTCCCGGCCATTCGTCGCACTTCACGCTATTCACATTCAAATTAAACTGCTTGTGTACAAAATTAATTTGTCTTTTGTTTTAGTTCGCCCTGGCCGCGCGTCGGCTGTGACTGCTCAGCAGGGTGCGCGTGAACTCTATGTTTATGTATGCTTGAACTCTGTCAGATATCAAAGGTGACATGCTTATATATATTTTTTTGCGTCACACTGTTTCCTGCACACAGCAGAGTAGGCAGAGGGAGCCCCTCCGTCCCTCCGGATTCTAGAGGCATTGCATGTTGTGGCGGAACTCAACTCTGCACTTTTCTTCGTCACCAGACCAAAGAAAATGGAAATATTAAATATTTATTTTACTCGAGTATGAATCGAACTTACAACTTGTCGCATTTACATTTTAACTTTTTACCCCTTCGTCAAGACTGGCCTCTAAATATTTGCTAATTATCTATATTGAAATTTTCAACTTAAATATGAAAATGCTATCCTTAGAATAGAAACAATGTAGTTGATCGTCACAATAAATGACAATAACGGCCAAGAATATTGAACTAGGAATTACTTTTCCCGTTTATAATAATTTCTTCATCATTACATAAAATATAACTGACACTTTAATTTATTGAAACACTCCGCTCGTCGTGATGCAAGTGGGTTACGAATGCGTTATACGTATCAGGACATTACAAATGATTGATGAACCAATATAATAGGTTGTGTATGTAATACCACGAATATATTTATTTAATATTTAACTATTGGCAAAATCGCCAGTTTAGGCCAGTCATAGCGCAGGGTGCAAGCGTGTGATTGTAAACGCGACAGGTTATAGGTTCGATTAATGTTCGAGAAAACGAAATATTTAATATTCTCTGTGAAGTTCTCTACTCGAGGTAAAGTGCAGCGTTGGCTTCCGCCACTCAACACGCAATATCTCCAGAATTCGAGGGAAAGTGGGGAGCGGAATGTCTTCATACGAAGCTTACTCTGTCTACCCCGCTACATGCGGAATACAGCGTGAAGCTGAAAAAAAATTAGCAAGATAAGTATTGATAATAATAATAATATACTTACAAACCAGGATTGTGATATTTTGAACAAAACAACAACGGGCCGACCCCGTCCGCCGGCCGCGAGCCGACGACCGTGACGAACCACGACCCGCCTCCCCAATACTGCGTCTTTAGCTACGTATAATTAAAAACTCAAACATCGACATTTAACAAATCACGGCGTGTCCGAGACGCCTCTATGAAGCATCGCGGCCGTCAATTAAGCTATTATTATAAAAAGATAAATTAATAAAAATCACAATATTGTCTTTCTTTCTTAGAAACGAGCGCCAGTGAATCACAGCCACACCTCTGACGATTCAGATGTAGAAGATTTAATCTGGATAGCTCGCCATGATGCTCAGTAAAACAACCATGACTTTCAACATTTGCAATGTACTATTATAATGTAGATGCTTGCATAACCCTTCATAATGTTTATGGAAACAGCAGTGAAACATAAGCTCCTATATGATACTCGCTTTACTCCCTTGGACTTAATTAATATTCAGTGACGAGGCATATATTTGCACGGTAATTTGAATCAATTGTTCTGGATCATCTCGGTAACATGTCTTAATTTAAACAGGTTATCTATCTGTTTGATCTTTAATGTTGGGCTTTTATATGTAGGTACTGAGATTTGAATGAAAATAAATTGAATGAAATTAAATATTGAGTTTTGCTGCTACATAAAAAGTATCTTATGCCAAG
The DNA here is from genome assembly GCA_013403705.1 of Heliconius hermathena. Lineage (NCBI taxonomy): Eukaryota > Metazoa > Arthropoda > Insecta > Lepidoptera > Nymphalidae > Heliconius > Heliconius hermathena. Next base: position 175,531 of record JAAIXJ010001817.1, read on the forward strand.
TGGGTATTCATTTTTGTTTTTAGGGTTCCGTTACTCAAAAGGAAAGAACGGAACTCTTATAGGATCATTTTTTTGTTCGTCTTTCAAGACCATTTTCCTCGATATCGTGTGGATGTATCAAGCTTAAATAGTTATCAATTATCTAGGTCTATGTCCCCTGGAGCAAAGAAATGAACATTTATGCATCGTTCTTGCTGCATAATCAAAATCTATATGGTACTTCTAAGTGAGAACTTACAATACACATAAAGGAAATAAAATCAGAAATGTAAAAATTTATAAGTATTTCATAGAGAAAATCACTACAAGCTTATTTTGTAGTTAATTTACAAAAAAATGTGGATACTTAAGTTTGTTACTATATTCGTCACGTAATTACCTTTAAAGTTATATCCTACAGTTATGAAATTGGGGGAGAAGTAAGGGAGGAAATTTATATTATACGTGGCAACTATTATCAATTTAAAATTGTGGTTCATTTTATACAAAATGAGTGCCTACGCCAGCAGACCTAAGTTTGTCAACCTTTATAAGTCCTACAATCTCGTTAACCTACAATTCTGAAATTGGTACGCACCCTCTGTGGGCTCAAATCTCAAATCTGACTCGACCTTGACCGGTTTTGTTTCATATAAGTAGCATATAGATGTTATTTTAATTAAAGGATCACAAAATTGAAGAAAATCAGGAAAAAACTGATGTATACAATGTATAATTGCAACTCAACGACAGTTCTATAGTTAAGGAATTAATAAGGAAACAAGATGACCATGTTAGAAATTGACTGTTATAATTTCTTTAATCGGTATTGCCATAGGGATAGTCATACGGTGTTACACCTTATCTCTCAGATAAAAAATAACGGATCTGTAATATTTTATAAGTAATAAAAACTCAACGGACTTCTTTGTGATGACGAAATTTACCACAATTTTACCTCATAAAGAGAAAAAATACAGAATGCTAATATTTTTTTTTAATAAAGGGTAGCAAAAACCTACTCGTATCTTAAATTAATAAAATAAATATATCACACACTACGTTTTACGAGATATGTACACTTTTGTATAAAGTAGTATACACGTTTCTATAGCAACGCTTCTTAACATGCAAAATCGTTTTTTAGTTTTTAAAAAAAGTAATCCAGGCGAAAAATATATATAAATTTTAAATCTTGATTATGCCTACGTTTACAGTCTCCACAAAAGCGTATGCACATGCTTAGCCACAACGATTGTTACACTGGAAAAACATGAGGGATCCACAAGGACATTTCTCAGAATACCAAGGGAGACTAAAGGACTCGGGTCGCCCGTACCTGGTCATCGAACGGCACTTGAAACCTGTCTCGATCAATCCACCTCTTGTTGTTCGTGTTAAATAAAAACGTCTTGAAATACCAACGGATGAACCCACTGTCACTTGTCATTCCGGTCCTCAATCCTTTATATTTGTCTTTGAAATGTGATGACAGTGGTACAAATTACGAGAACAAATCTGTTGGTCGTCCATAACGCGTTATCTCGCGTGTGATGGATGTGTCCGACGCTGGCTGCGTTTGGATGATCGCGGCATAATTAATACGCGGCCGACTGTGTGAATCACTGTCACTCTATCCTCTTCCGCTTCGAAAGACACAGAAAACTCTCCAATTCAAACAAGTCATTGTTAATATTTTTTTTTACATTTTGTAGTTGAAGTGCTATTTCACACTTAGGAAAGAAAAATACTTATTACAAACATATTTGCTTTTACGGGATTTGAACTCGCTACGTTGCAGAAATAAGTTGTAACAAGCATACAAGAATTGCGGTCGTAGCCCGATGAGAACGTATGCCTCAGTTGGTCAGAACGCTTAGACGATTTCCAATAGGCGCGAATTCAAATCCCATTCAAATCAATTTTTTATATATTTTCTAAGAAAGTATAAGTCATTGTTAATTTAGGTTAAGAGGGACCAAACCAAATAAAAATATAATCCAGAATATAAGACTCACTCACTCCTCCCTCGTGAAGTACAAGAGCGACGGCAAACATAATTTAGAAATAACGAGTAAATCGTAAAACTCTTGTAGTAAATAGGCTCTCGTTGGTACGGCGCGTGCTATTGTTGCCCGCAATTTACCGCCGCTTCAATCGCTGAAATATTTCGTGCAACAGGCATGTCCAATTGCTAACGAGCCGGCCGCGACTCGCAAATGAATGAGCACCTCGTGCATAGACTAAGTGATTCCAGAGTTGCGTGCTCTGACACTTGGTGTGCCTATGAGGGAAATAAACCTTTCGAAAATGTTATTGTAATGATGTGATTGTTTTGATATTATTATGTTTTTTTTTTGTTATTTCTAATTATTATTATAAAGGAATAGGAGTATGAAAGAATTCACAATAATATTTCGATTTATTGCCAAATAATTAAGTAATCTTTATTGTTAAATATTTGTCATATATTTGTAATACAAATTAAATTTAAACGTTATAAAAATGATTTTATCATTATTGAGTATTATTGATTTTTTCATAATTTTTAATGGTCAGTAATGGCGTAAACGCGTGATCGTAAAAGCGACATGTTGTGGGTTCGATTCCCACTAGAAGACTAAATAGTCTGAAAATATTAAATAATATTTTCGTTTCTTATCTGTGGGGTCGAGGCAAAGCGCGGCGTTGGGATCCGCCACTCAACAATGCCTCCAGAATACTGTCTTAAATTATGGAGCGAAATGTCTTAACACTAAGCTCCCTGTGCCTACACTGTTACGTGCAGGATACAGTGTAAAGCCAAAATATAAATTGAAATTAAAAAAAAATTAAAAATATATATATAAAACATCTATATAAATTGAAAATATAAAATATATGTACCAATATATAGTATATTTATTAATCGCACTGTACTATAGAAAAAAATTAATACAGAATAGTTAAAGAAGTCAGAAATATATAATTTTCAATATAACATTAAACCTAATAAAATTCGTACTTATTCAGCTCTGGAACACTAATCTCGCGCCGCACTGGCACTTGAAGGGCGCAAATTAACTGCACTTATCCCGTCTAATGGACCGCTGCTAGTGTGCGTATGCACTCCTAGATATTGCACAGACGGACAACACTTCCTACATTTACATTTGTAACGTTTTATTAATCAACTATTCTTCTATTTCTATTATTTTTAATAATACTATTATCTATATATTTGGGGCCAGTCGCGGCGCAGCGGCACGAAGTGTGACTGTAAAATCGACTGGTTGTGGGTTCGATCCCCACTCGAAAAGATGAAATATTTACTTAAAATTTGTATTTCCATTTCTTCGCTCTGGTGTCGAGGCTAAGCTCGGCGTTGAGTTCTGCCACTCAACACTCAAAGCCTCTAGAATTCGGCAGAAAGTGGGGAACGGAGTGTCTTAACACTAGGTTTCCTCTGCCTACCCTGCTGTGTGCGGGATACAGCGTGAAGCTGATTTAAATTTAATTTTATTTATTCTATTATTAATAATAATTAGTCGTGATCCTTTTTTAAATTAGATATACTAAAATGTAACTATTAAATTCTATAATATTACTATTATTTTATACTATTATTTTATATTATAACTGGAAGTATTTAATTATTTGAAATATAATTTTGGAAGAATAAACTATTATCATTTAACTACTCAGTTACCACACGTTATTCTGTTTCCCATACGAATGCCTATTGCTCTTAGCCTCAGGCTCGCCGGAGTACGTTCAGCGCTTTGTTTAGCCAACAATTATCTTCACTAGCAATCAACGTCTCTCAAGTAAGATAATCGAAATCCTTTCTTAAGTTACTAATATTTTAAATCATAAATTAAATTTCAAGTATTTTTTTTTTCATTATTGTCCAGGTTATGCACCTTACCCTGGAATAACAGCGGTAAATCATAATTAATATAAAAAAATCAAGGAAGTTGTTGATAAATAAGTAAAGCAAGCTCATATTATTAATATATACGATAAGAAAAGAGGAGGACGGAGGGAGTGGTTGGTCTGTCTTATTGAAAACATGGGAAGTGAAGAGAAGTAACATAAAGTCTCTCTGTCTACCCTCTTAAAGTGTATAAAATATATAAAGATAATATACGTCCAATAATAATATACAAAGTATAATAATACAATGTATTTTCACGTAAAACGAGTAGGTTATTCGCTTCTATACAAATATATTTTGCAAGTAACTTAGTTTTATCTAATCTAGCGACTGGTGTTACTACTTCCATTTACTGCTACATATTGTATTACCAGGCATTATTTAAACACTATCCTTGTATTAAAACGAATAGATAGGCCTAATCATTTATCGGAAGCAATAGCGAACGACAAACGTTAATAGTAACTTATTCTACAGATTTAGATATTTTCACGAAAGCTTCTGTAACTAAAGCTAACGTTCCAAAGTCCCTTTAAAATATTGCTAATATTTGTATTATAAAATATTTTTATTATAAGATTTAATCGTTTTTTTTCTTTTGGTATATCCCCCAGAATAGGCTGAGAAAGTTGTGTTAAGACAGTCCGCTGGGGAGCGGATCACACGCAAGACATTCCGCTGCGAAGTGGGACTTCCCGTCGAATTCTGAAGTCATTGTGTGTTGAGTGGCAGAACTCAACGCCGCACTTTGTCCCAATACCAGAACGAAGAAATGAAAGCATTAAATATTTCATTTCCTCAGAACCTGTCGCATTTACAGTCACACACCTGTGCCCCTGCGCCACGACTGGCCTCTTAAACCTAAGCATTGACATGACAATGTAAGAAGAACATAAAAAATACGTCAAAATACGCCCTTCCACATAATTTAATCCAACACGTCTAAAGTGATTTCATTTATGCAAACGGCAAATTCACAATCGGCATCGCACGCTCCGGTGTCTTTCAAGGGGCGACCTGCGACCTGTCTTATAGGCAGGTTGACTGCAAGATCCCATTACACTTGTCCGCTTTATCGTCCATAAAGCCTTAAGTGCCAATGATCTCCAATATTCCCGGGCCGATTACGTTGCATAAGCACTTTGAGCAAGTACACAATTAAATTTTATAACTCACCTTTCCAAATTAACAAATTTGTTGCCGTAAACTTAGAAAAGGTCCGGCTTTTGATGGTGTTTGGAAAGAATATATCGAAAGAATAGGCCATTTACAACATCGCACTCCATCCATTCTATAATAGTAAAATAATATGGCGCTTTACCCACGAAACATATATTACTAACAACGACATGTAAAATTTCTCAAACGTCAGATTTATACCGTAATCTTAGACTAAAATGTCGTTATTTCACTCCGTAAGGCCGTTTGGTCCTCTGTGGGAAGTGGGAACACGTGCATGAAACCGAATCGTCCACAAAAGATTAAGAGGTGGTAATTTGACATTGATTTAGGAAGAGTACCTAAGCCTCCTTTCATCGGGTGGATTGTCTTACTCCGGCGAGCGAGACGTTTTGTCTATTACCTGAGACTGCCCTTAACAGCTCTTTATAACGTTTTTATTTATTAAAGCAACCATTAATAAATTGTAACCGAGCACTGTCTATATTAGCTTTCTTTTAGACAAGTGTTAATAACGCTCATATAGTATGTTTTGAGGCGAGTCGTGGCGCAGGGGCACAAGCGTAACTGTAACGCGTCGGTTGTGAGTTCGAGTCCCACTCAAGGGAATGTTTTCAATAATATTTTCATTTATTCGCTCTGGCACCAAGCTTGGCTTTGAGTTCCGCCATTCAACAAGCAATACCTTGAAAAATTCGGTGGAAAGTGGGAAAGGGAAGAACCTAAACATAGGTTCCCTCTGCCGACCCTGTTGTTTGCGGGATACGGTGTGATTTAATAACGTCCATATAATATGTTTCGTAGCGTGTTTGTATTTGTATGAGGATTTATAAATTTTTATGAATGATAGTTGCGCGTGCGCTCATGCAGCTGCGCGGTAGCGGGCGCGGCGCGGGCGCTGATGTCATCAGCTCAACTTAAATGTTATTTTCCTTCGCTGGATGTCGCGTGGGCGCGGTTATGAGTTTCGGCTGAGTTCAGACTAGACCGAAATAAATAATACTTCATATTAATAATAATATTTTAATGCCTTTTAAAAAAATATTATTTTTTAAATTGTTTATATTATAAATTTTACTGTAATTAAAGGTATAATTTTGTTATATAAATATAAAGTCGTACATACTATAAATATTTTAAATAACATATAATTATAATATAACTCAATTTAATTTTAAACAGCTTAGTTTTCCGATGTCCGCGTATCGTGAGGTGTGTGAACTCAGCTCACCAAAATTATGAATGAAATAACGTTTTGCAAGAGCGGATGTTGCGAGGTTGGTTGTGTCGAATTAGGTTTAGAGCCTTATGGAGGTTGATGAATGAACCCCTCCCCGCGCACCTCGACCCTACCCCGCTCCCCTCCCCCCACCCCGCACCTGCCAGCATGTCGTGTTGTGGTTACGTAGGATAGAGATATGGAAATATTAGCATACCGACTATAGAGTAGCATTGTTTCGTATGGAATTTTCAATTGGTTAAATGCTTTGTTTATGTATTTTTTTATGAATATAAATAAAGTTATGTGATTTTGAAACTTCATTTTAGTATTAGAACGAAGCTGAGCTTGTATCTGTCTGTTAAAATTAATTCAAACATTCTAACCAATTAAACTGTGCATAATCTTACGTTCTTATTGTGCCACTCCAAGGTTCTTATATGATTCTTATTTGCTTACTATAAGCATCTCTATAGGAACTCTTACTATTCACTAGTTTTTTATATTACATTAATTTTTTGGTCATTTGAAATGAGAGACTATTTACTATTTTAATATTCAATGATACTAGAAAGTGTTATTTATGTTTACTGGATTAGTGTTTTATACGAAATTTTATATATTTTTTATCTACACAATAATATAATATATCAATGCTATGAATACCTTTAAATCTAGACTATTGCCAAAAAAGATAAATCCTTGGAGTAAATAACGGAACAGTAACGGTTTCAGCTTTTTAAACATATCAGTCTTAAGATTGAGCTAAATAAGTAAGTAGAAAAAAAATATTAATAAATATACCAGTATTTAGTGCATAACTTTACATAGAGCACAATTTTTTTTTAAACTCTACAATTTAATAATTGCAGCAATATGTTGCTTAATTTAAGTAAACAAAAGATGCAAGTTTTTTTAGCAGCTTCACGCTGTATCCCGCATACAGCAGGGTAGACAAAGGGAACCTAGTGTTTAGACACTCTGTTCCCCACTTTCTGCCGAATTCTAGAGGCATTGCGTGTTGAGTGGCAGAACTCAACGCCGCGCCTAACCTCAATCTCCGCGCTTAATCTCAATAACCTCAAAGATTTAATTAATTATATTAATAAAATATTACATTATTTAGTATCTCGGTTATGTGATATAGTTCAATATAATATTCGCGTCCACAAGTAATTTAACGTCCATTACACTTTTGCCGTTCACCAAATGAATTTCCGCGACCTCGGGTCATTTTGGATCGTAAAATGGCACATGGCGAGTCGCCGACGGCTTACCAACAAGCTTATTTCGTACCAGTTATAAAATTATGTTTGACACCCTAGACTATTTATGACATTTTGAAAGGCCGGCTTGTTCCTGAGTTATGGGTAATTGCGCTCGCAAACGCTATTTCTGAGAGGCTATCAATTTTATTATGCAACAATTACACCTTCGTGATTAATCCAAGTATCATCTTTTGTATTATAAAAATTGTTGGAAGATTTGGATACGATTAAAAAATTGTAAAATAAGATCATGTAAAGACTGGTATTAGAAAATCAAATCTCGTTGTATTATAATTTTGTTGCTTGTTATATGTGTGTATGTGTATAATTTCGCTCTAAGCCTTCACGTTATCATGATCTATGTTTTCTTTAGATTTTTAATATTTTAGATAGAAACGGTATTTCTTACTTGGGTCCCCGAGTACCATCCAATTTTAACGACTGACGGTAGTCAAAGCAACGCTTTACTTACTTACTAAAACGAAAAAATGAAAATAATTCAGTCGCACGAGTAGGAATCGAATCCACAACCGTAGCGTTTATAGTCAGGCGCTATGCTACCTCAAATCAACTTCTAATCTGTAACAAAAATATTTTTAATTTGTAGTTACATCTAAAGTGTGATACTAGTCGTTGAACAACTGCACCGCGGTGGCAAATTGTAATGTCATAAGCCGGAACGTGAGTTACTCGAGCCCGTCCCGTCCCTCCTCTGCTTGCTTAACATAAAATTTCAATCTGCATAATGCATACGGAATATGTAAACTTATCTCCGACACGCCCTTGCGATGACATGAGCTGAGGTGTGCCGGGATAACATTATTCGCACAGTATGCAAATTTAAATATGGTTAGAGCACGTTTAGATACTTTTTTAACAATTTCTCAATTGTAGAGTATGTAAAATCATATTACACAAAGAAGACATAGAAATTTATAATGTTTATAAAACATATAAAATTAAAAAATATTTAAATGAGCTTCACCTCGAACACAGTAGAATAGGCAGAGGAAACCTAGTGATAGGACACTCCGTTCCCCACTATAAAACATATTGCTTGTAACTATATATTATACAATATCATACCGGTATAATCATACTGGTGACTTCATTGAATAAAAATACATAATTTAATCCATATTATATGAACACTGATGTGTTTCGATTACCCCCATTTTTCAAAATTATTACGAAGTCCGGTTAGAAATGAGACATTATACGATTGTTCGCAAACGAGAACACGTTTAAGGATATCTCGTTTTACGATACAATTCGATCACGCTGGAATAAAATAAGATATAAAATAAATAAAAAAATCTCTTTCTCGCTCTGTAATGTGAGTGCATATTGCATGTTACACAACTTGGATATTAAGGTAATCGCTTATTGAAATCAGTGGCCATTACGTAATATAGATAATTTAAAATTAAATTGAATATAAAGATAATTAAAAAGTAAGATAATTAAAGTAAAAAGCGCGGCGTTGAGTTCGGCCACTCAATAAGCAATGCCTTCAGAATTCAGCGGAAAATGGAGAAAGGTCCATCTCAATCGGGTTATAATAGCACTAGGTTCCCAAGTTTTCTTTGTAGCTTCATCTTGTATCCCGCACATGACAGGGCAGGCCCCACCTACATTATTACCCCTGTGATGCATACCTATTTAATTCAGCTTTATACATAGCCTTCATTTTATTCTGTATATTATTATTATTTAATATAGCATCTTCACGCTGAATCCCGCACGCAACAGAGTAGGCGAAGGGAACCTAGTGTTAAGCCACTTCGTTCCTCACTTTCCGCCGCCAAACTCAACGCCGCGCTTTGCCTCGACACCAGAGTGAAAAAATTAAAATATAAATTTAAACAAATATTACATTTCCACTTCGTGTCCCTGCGCCTCGACTAGCCGGTCTCATTATTAAATATTAATTAATTTAATTACTAGACAATTGTGAAAGTTTTAATAACATCGTTAGTCCTTGTTTCCAGATACTTCAATCAGTAATTTATCTAACACTAGACATAATCATATACAACAATAAAATAAAAAATAAAACTTAATACTAATAGCATTTTCTTGTATTGGTGCATTATAAATTCAATTTGACGTTATTAGAGGGAAAATATACAATATATCCGAGTATTGATATCAGAGCGTACTCTCGAAACTTTCCAATTAAGCAATTTAGATACAGAGCCTGGCCCAACACGACATTATACGAATGTAAAACAACGGATATCGAAATGATAATTCAAAGATGTAAATAACAATAAAGTTATCAGGAAAGGCCGCGCGGTATGGGTTTGGACAATAAAATGTGTCGTGGCGTGTATGGCGTCTGGGCTCGGGCGCGTCCACCACCGTCCGGCGACGCGCGGTAGGTATTGGACGAATTTACGAGCCCCGCACTCGGTCTCTTCGACCTATCGGACAAACATACACTTTATTCGAGACAGTTTCGATATCTGTGAACACATTTTTGGAATGTTATTGTGTTTTTCGTTTCGATTTTCTTAGATTAAACTTACTCTAATATTTTTAGTTGTTTGTTAGGTGCGTAATACTTATTAAAAAATTTAGAAAAAACTAAGACAACGTTTCACATTTCTATCTAGAACCATTCAATCTCTGTCTCCAATCCAGTGTTAAATCAAAATATTATTTCCTTATAATGTTGATAATTTTCAATGAACAAACTGTAAATTTTCCTGTCCCCAGCGTTGACTTAAATTAGATAACGGAATGTCTCTTAAGACAGGTACGCCAATCACAGCTCATAGAGCTTTAACTATTTATAATGTCTAACTATCTTTTGTTATTTGTAAGTGAAAAATAACTATATAATATGAAAAAGTTAAAAATATTTATAGTGTTATTTCATACTTAGAAAAGAAAAATACTTAATAAGAAAACGTATAAGAATTTAAACGTAGCGGAATTTGAACCCGCTCCTCTTGAAAACCGTCCAAGTCGGTTTCCAAGAGGCGCTGGTTCTAGTATAACGTAAAAAAATATATAAAAATTAAAATTAAATTAAATTAAATTAGCTTCACGCTGTATCTCGCATACAGCAAGGTAGGCAGAGGGAACCTAGTGTTAAGACACTCCGTTCCCCACTTTCAGCAGAGTTCTGGGGGCATTGCGTGTTGAGTGGCGAAACTCAACGCCACGCTTTTGCCTTGACACCAGAGCGAAGAAAATAAAAATATAAATGTAAATAAATATTTAAATTTCACGAGTGGGGATCGAACCCACAACCAGTCGATTTTACAGTCACACTTTGTGCCCCTGCGCTACGACTGGCCTCAAAAAATGTTATACGTTTTCTTAGTAAGTATTAAATAGGTTATTATTATAGTGAAATAAACCAACAAATCTTTTCATTTACAAGCACATTCCCACTATATACATACATAGGGCGCGTTGCGATCGTTCTTTTGTCGGGAATCATAAATATCAATTACAATAAACATCATATATACCAATACGACATCTAATAATGCAAACCTAATCAATAGAAACATTTATCATTGGGCCCAGAATTAACATACAAAGTTAATTATGGGTTCGATTGTACCAGCGCGTTCTGTTGTGAAATCTATCGTCGTTTAAAATAACACACGGACAATAATGGCACAACAAGAAAGTGTAAACCCGTCGGGGAGGCGCGAGGCTGCATTATTGGGAACCTGTTCGGGTTGCTCTAATTAACAATACACAAATCGTAGCTTGTATGCAAACGAGGGAGTAACACCGGTGTTAGGGTGAGGTCTCATGTAAATTATCCATTTTTATATTTCTTTACTATGTTTCAATGTTATATGAAAGATTGGAATATATTTTACACAAAATATTAAGGTAGCTTCTTAAAATTCAAAGTAGCTTATTAAAACGTGATTTAAATTAATAAAAAATATTTCTAATAAAAATATATAATATATACTTATTAGAGTAAGCGAATCATTCACGAAATCACTTTACATCTTATATAATAAGAAATGTATCTAATAGAATAAGTCAGTGTGCACGCGTCGTTATCATGAAATTAAATTAAAAAACGAGATATTAAAGAGCAATCGTCGTAATTCTGGCGCGCGACAACGAAGCACTTTTATTTGGAGGCGCGTGTGGCGGCGCGGGCGCAGGTAATCGTGCAAGTTGTAGTTTGTTCCACTTAGTACCATTTAAAATGTAAATACTTGCTTATTAATAACATAAATAAAATTAAAAAGGTAAATTTGACGTATTCAAGAATCGCAAACGAGAAATACACACATATGGATAGTTTCATTCAAAGTAAAAATTGAGAAAAATATATATTAAAACTACGTAAAAAGCTTATTAAAATGATTACAATTGAATTAAAATTTACTCGAATTAATCTCAATCGTGCTGGACTATGTAAATTATCAGAATAAACTAAGAGATCGAATAAGTTCATCTTAAGTAGAATTTACTTACAGCCCGAGGTCCTCGGGGATTTTGTTCTTTTATTTGTAGCCGAGCTACATCTCGCACCTCGGAGGTTCTACCTCAAAAAAATAAGTGAAATTTTGTGAAAAATTATTTAATTTAAATAAAATACTGTGTAAAGTAATTTTTCTTAAATAGAAAATATATACCCATAGTTTAGAAAATATACTCCAACAGATAAGTAAAGATTATTAAAGTAATATGTTCCACAGATATGTATATTAAATTAATTTGATTACGGTTGAAACGCGCACACGGTATATATCTTTTGTGAACGCGGCCATAAAATATTTCGAAAAACTTGTACTGTAATAAAAGATACGTAGATAACAGCGTACTTAAATGTCTATACACAAACAGTAATGAATTTAAAAGACTTTTATGTGAGTATTTCTTTCACTTAACTGTAATATAATTGGTATAAAGACATTGGCATATTAAATTTGTCATATTCCCCGATGTCAAATCTCACATTTGAATAAACTAAAATTAAACATATATTTTCAAGAAATAATAAAACAACCATATTTTATAGTACGTTTGAATTTTATGATAATCGAAAACTATATTAAAACCAATCCAGTAATACGTAATGTGATATAAAGCTACATATTTTCTACTTACATATTTTATCACAATTAAAGTGTTTTTTTTAACTCAAGTACATTGAAATCATAAATTTCTTTTTATGTTAATGCAAAATAACTTAATTTTTTCACAGGAATAAAAATTATAAACTTGCTTTTTGCGAAATAACGTGAGATGTATAATCTAAATATATATAATACCTAATAAAATATTTTTTGAAATATTAATTTATTATTATTTTATTTAATAAATATTATAAGTATGTACATACAATCAAAAATGTAAACCGAATAGTCAAAGAGAAACCCGAATTATATAAATTCTCATGACACCGCTGGCTTACCATAAACCTCGAGTCCCTATAATTTATTTAAATTTAGACAGCATATTAAAATGCAATATGCAATTCTCGCCAGTATAGTTCGAACAGAACAACCTATGAATAGTGAATCTATCCCATGAAACGATGTAACTACGATATTTTTATTACGGCGTAAGATTGGAAGCGCATTGGAGGACGCGAGGAGCTGTCCGGGCTGAGTTGTAATTTCAAGTGTTTACCCGGTGCGCGCTCAGCAGGACGTCCAACAACAATGGCCATATCCTTTTCACATAAAATATATGGAAAGTCCAGCTACCGCAGCCACGGATCTACCTTCAGATACAAACAGCAGTCGCATAATACAAGCTGGCTCTTTACCCAAGCCTTTTTTATGAATTATCAAATTGATTGGTTCGATGATACTATCTAGGTTGCGTATTATGTGTATGTGTGTACATATCATAAACATATATAAAACTATTGTAATCCATAAATAGTTGTGGTTTATTTGTTATACTTTTATAACATTACTTTTAAACTTTTATAAATTAACAGTACAGTGGTAGTAACAATTAGGTCTGACATAAAAGACGGAGTGAAAAGCATGCTTATGGAAACTTTAACCTGAATATACCTGTGTTACTGTAATAAAACAATTCAATTAAATATGAAGACGTGACATTGCCAAAATATAATTTAAACAAAAAAGAACGTAAATGCTTAAATATTATATATATTTTTTACTTTCTTCTTACTAATTCCCCAGAGTAAGTTCAGGGTGGTTTATATGTATACTTACAAAACTATAATAAGATATTAGAATATATAGTTTAAATAAAAGCTTATAACAAAATATTGCTCCATATTTCAATTCCCGGCTCTTGATCATATTTTACAGTAATGTAATTGTGGTTAACGGTGTAATACCTTATTTACTAGGTACCCAGTGGCTACAAAAATGATATTAAATAAAACGAAAAAGACTTTTCAAACGATTATAACGCATCATCCGAGAAGCGAGCAGGACGTGCACGAGAAACTCAAAACCACGAAGATAAAAATATATTACAAAATGAGACCCACTTTGTGTTTTGAAATTACAATCAAATAAATTACTTTTATTGCTCAATCTTGTTGGATTTTATTAAGGTATCGGCGCTGAATGTGAAAGAATAAAACATGGCGGGTTTACGCGAGAGACAAGATGTTACCGAACACACGACGGACAGATAAACAGAGTTGCTTTACATGGCCCTCGAATTTTGGACGATAAGACACCATGCCGTGACCATGTCGACACGAGGCCGGTGGATGCGCTCGCTTTCTCCACACCCTTACATCTATATGTGTTCGAAACAAACAACAGAATAGACACATTTATAATTATTGTAAAACATTTCTTATTGCCTTCCAATTTGGACACAAGGAATTCGTTTAGTGTGACATACTACCTCTTTATTAGCCTCGTCTATCATTCCTTATTAAATTCAACAATTAAAAAGATAAATAAAATAAAATAACTAACACTGAAAGAATTTTATAACTTAAACTAACTATAAATATGTTATAATATATAAAACAAAAGCAGTGGGACCCGTTTTCTTGATAAATCGTATTTTTAGCCTATGCCAAGCAATCCTTATGTTCAAGAGTTGAGCTGACTTCTATTTTATTATGTGTAGCTTGAAATGGTAAAACAAGAATTTGAATATTGTATTTACTAGTACTGGTACAGCTGTAACACACAACCATTTGTTAGAATTAAAGTTAACTAGTCGTCTATTGGTGTCAACTTATTGTTCATGTTTACCATATAGCTTGTCTACTTATCTCTGATGGACGCTGGCCACAATTTCAATACTGGACCGGGTCTGCTAACTCATGTCAAAACATATTTTCATTGCGAAAATAAACAAATCAATGCAAGCCGGACAAGAGGGACACGCAGGCATATCGTTTTGATTAATGCTGATTGCTAAAGTGCGTCGGCGCATGTATAAGTAACGCAGCAGCCCACCGTGCACCGCTGCGTTTCCGTCGCAACCGGTTGTAGAACAATGTGCCCAAACATTCACTCATTTGTCCAAAGTTCCAAATGTTGCAAGATTCTATTGTCACTTCATTTTCAAATTATTAATTTCAAATCTAAATCATGAACGTAATTGCTAGTTTCTTATATTATGCTTTGCATAACTGTGGTTTCTGATATTACATCACAAATAATAATATTTAATTTTATTATTTACAAATATAAATTTTGCTTCGTTTACTGCAATGATCAAAAAAACCTTTAAAAACAGTCACTTCTTCACTACTATACCATACAAAGAATCACATGCAGTATTAAAGTAAAAATAAATCGTATAACCTACCAATTTGTATAAATAAAAAAATGGATATTTAATAAGAAAGTGACAGTGAAAATACAGTGAAAGTGAAAATACAGAAAGTGAAGAAAAAATATTTTTAATGTACAACATACGTGTTGTCTTCTGTACATTTACTGAAGTTATTGTTCATTATATTCTTATCCAAGCCAATGTCGTCTTTTCCTAAAATATGTCCTAATTGGGTAAATCAACCAGCTTCACGCTGTATCCCCCACACAGCAGGGTAGGCAGAGGGAACCTAGTGTGATGACACTCCGTTCCCCACTTTCTGCCGAATTCCGGAGGCATTGCGTGTTGAGGGCAGAACTCAACGCCGCGCTTTGCCTCGACATATTTCATCTCCTCGAGTGGGGTTCGAACCCACAACTAGTCGGCTTTACAGTCACACTTTGTGTCACTGCGCCACGACTGGCCTCAAATAATCTAATTGGGTTAAAATTTATATATTAAAGAAATAATATAACTCCGTAGCTACACTGCCCAAGTGTGAAAATATACGCAAAACACTCTTGTCCTACGGCTAAGGAAAACTATTTATCATCGTCCAGACTTGTAATTGTAAGCCATATTGTTAGCGTGAATTATGGACCGGAATGTGCTTCTTCCGCCTGCATTTAACACCCATCACAAAATAACCTTTAGTTTGAGCTTGCTTGCAAATTGGTCATTTATTATTAAACATGAAGCTGCCACGTGCTTATATTATAATAAGCTTATTGTGTAAATTAAAAAGAAATATCATATTATTTTCTAAAGTATATTTATTATAATATTGTTTCTTATGAAAAGTTTATTTTCGAAGCACACTTTATATCAACAGTACCAATATATGACACAGAGGCGTACCCCACGCGGCGTCACTAGACAAAAATCGCGTCGTCTCTCCATATATCTATCTTGTCATGCGAATACGAAGTAAAGGATTGTACAAAAGTAAATATAAAATATGGCGGACGCGCGTCAAGTAGCCTCGGTGGGGCCTTCGGTATTGTGTTGTGACGGAGTATGCCTGTGCGTTAGTGATCGAGGTTCGATTTGTCGCCATTTTACCCAAGGAGGACTTATGACTGGCCTTATCCACCATCGCGGCACTGTCAACGCCTGCAATCTAGCTCCTCGCCTACCCAGTATTTCACACCAAAACAATGAGCTTTTAAATTTACTCCGACACAAGAATGTTCGTAGCAACATGGATTTTCTTTTATTGACGCATAAAACTGCTGTAAGAAGTAATGTTGAAACGATAACGTTTAATAATTGTTGTATAAAAAAACATATTATAAAAATTTGTATTGGCAAAAATATTTTAGGTATTGAAAACCGACTTTAAATTAAAAAGATTTTTAATTAAAACAATTTTAAATAAATTACCTGTAGACATGATTTTTTTTAACTGAGTTCTGTAAGAAAAAGAAGACTATCAATAAGACTGTATTTTTTTGTAACTATTTTGTAACTATATTAAATTGGTATATTGTGAAAAGTAACTTTTCTCCATATGCTAATTACCTATTTTGATTCATCCACAGTACACAGCAATATAGTTACAGATACTTACTACCAAATCCAGCATTGTTTCTATAATGACATTAAATTATGGTATAAAAAAACAATTATATTTATAATACATTTGCGACTTAAACATAACCTCGCTCGCTTAAATTTATTTTTATATTATAGCCAAAGAAAAATATAAAATATTTACTTAATTTGTAGCCTATGTATTATGATGTATCTATAATATTGTGATTTTTCATCTAAATCCATTTAGTAGTTTTTGCGTGAAAGTGAAACAAACATCCATCCGCACAATTTTTCCCATTTATAATATAAGTAGGATAACATTCATTCAGTATTTACAGAAGAAAAAAATATATAATAAAAATTAGATCATATAATAAAACATATAAAGGTTAAAGCATCTAATCTTTTAATAAAACACAAGTGCGCGACGATCGACGAAGGACAACCTATAATAAAGAGCTATCTCTCCAAAATCACAGCCGAAATCAATTTTAAACAAACGCAGGGCACACCACCTACAATTATCATTGTATCGAACAATGCGCACCCACTAAATATCGACCATGTTAGAGGTCAGTCGACTCCATAGATATAATAGACGGGTCTTTTCGATCACACAAGATACCATCGTGATGATTTGTTGATTGTATACAACTTAAATATTGAAATTAACATTCATTTATGATATTATCTCATTTCCATCTTATAATTTATTTTAGTCGTATTCTTATATGTTATCATATAATATAAATTCTAAATTCTTCAAATTTATATATTATGACAATAGTTTACGCGATTATAATGGTTTTGAGGCCAGTCGTGGCGCAGCGGCACAAAGTGTGACTGTAAAACCGACTGGTTGTGGGTTCGATCCCCCGCTCGAGGAGATGAAATATTTACTTAAAGTAGAGTTCTGCCACTCAACACGCAATGCCTCCACAATTCGGCAGAAAGTGGTGAACGGAGTGTCTTAGCAGTAGATTCCCTCTGCCTACCCAGCTGTGTGCGGGATGCAGCGTGAAATTGATTTTATTATAATTAGTTTTTTTTTATAATGGTTTTGGGATATTAGGTCATGGAATATTAGGTATTCATGCGCATAAAATCTTAAACTGACAATTGATCTATAAAACAATATATTAACTTTTTTTCACATGACAAAAGTGCTACATATCACGAAACTATTTTGCTACTTCGAGAAGAATATTATTATATAAATACTTATATAAGCCTAGGAATATTGCTAGTCTAATACTATTATACAATTATATTGTATTAAATTTACCTTGATGGTCAGCAAGTCTATACTCAAATGCAATTGAAAAATGACTAATAAATACAGAATCAACTACCATAATTACTGTACAAGACAAAATTGCTTTAATTGAAAGTTAACAAGAACAGCAAGAAGAGGTTCTAGAAGATGCGAGGCAATTGATTTATCGCTAATGTAAGCAAAGAAGCCGCGGGCTGCATGTTGTTGATAGTAAAACTAAAATTAATGATCGTGTAAATTTATTAGTGAATATATAAAAATGTTAACTAAATCAGTAGTATGTAATATAGTAGATATTGGCAGGACACCATTCATACTTCTTGCGGCGTTCCGAGAAAGTAAATTACTCGTCGAGATCGTAAAATTAATGCTTTATACAGTAACACGAACACTTGGTCTGTCACTGTCATTTTTATGATGCTATCATTCGATATCTTGGCTTATTGGTATCTAGAACTTGTTAAGAATAGTACGGGTCTTGTAAAGTGAGATATAAATTTTTTATATTTGCTTACTATCCTTTAAGTAAGGTTTATACGTATTGCGATAGTAATTCGTTATGGTGATAAACTGCATATTAAAATAAATATTAGCAGTATTGAAAGACGAACAAACTACTGTGTGCTATAAATTACTAAAACTGAAATAGGTTAGCAAATCAAAATATGGGACTTTTACTTTAATCCGATATAAGTAATTAATTATTAATTAATAATAATATGATGTTACACGATATTGCCATTCATATCGTTTTTCTTTGACAGCCAACAAATTGATCGGTATCTAGTAACATCGGACTAGAAATTGCAGATACGGACTATTTGATCTTATTTACTAAATGATAACTAGAAAATATTGGACCTGTCTGGAAAATTATTTATGTTTTGTGCGTTTAGAACAGGCAATATTAAGTGTTACTTAAGGCAAATGATACTTTACTTATCATTCGCGTAGTGTCATAAATTGGTCTGATTAGTTCTTTGATTTTCACGATTATTACACATTTTATAATAAATGAAACTATTTTAACCGGATTAATCGTGTATATTTTGTATTTTTATACATTTTTGGAAACCCGACATTTTGAACACTTGGCAGTAGTCCGTGGTCACGGGTAGACTGAGGTGGCATTCGTCTGTCAGTTGACATAATTATTATATCAAACTACCGCCAACGATTTCTCGAGGGCAGTACGCGAGGCAATTAAGGTATATATTTTGTATACTACATTATTATAAACATGACATTGACCTGGTCTAGCCCCGAAGCCTTACAGTACAGTCGGCTACGAGTTTGAACAAATAGCTTATTTTAATATAATCGCGTTTATGCATACGAACCATACTGTAGAAAGAACATTAAAGCTTCAGCCATATGTACGTGGAGATAGCAAGAGCATGATTTAAAGCGCACCTCAGATAATTTCATGAAAACTCACGAGAGAATCATTATCGTATAATGCTTTCCATCAATCGTCTCTGCATAATTAAGATGCGAAATGTAACTCTGTATGTGCTCGAGCAACAAACACACATACATTAAGAGATAAGTCGTTTAGTGTTTCTGTGTTGTATTCACATAATATATATATTTTTTAATTTGCTTAATGATACTGATATAAATTGTTTCCGGTTATAAGAGTTTCGAATGCCGATCTGCTTACATTTCATATAATGCCCTTTAATTAAATTAATGAACGTTTAATATTTTAATGATAGTTAATGACATTTAATGACCGTTTTTTTCACTGCAGTTGACTGAGTTGTATTATATAAGAAAATTTCGATCTATAATAAGTTTGTTGATTGGACGTTTATTAGTGTTATTTGTTTATTTACGCTGTATAGAGGAGGTGCGGAGTGACGTGCCGTGATCGCATGTCGAGGTGGAATATATCAATTGGTGAAGAGAGTAATGGTCGTCCGGAGCGGCGACGTCCCGTCAGACCAGCCTTGCTAGCCTGCAAATGAACGCCTCAGACTACCGCGTTACAGCTTTCTGTTTGAATTTTAAATAGTTTTAATTAATACGCATAATTTCTTTTATTTTTTCTTAAATCTTTAGAGTTTTATAAAGTTACAAATAGTCAAATTTGCAAGTAACTTTGTTACAAACACAAAGGTATAATGATACCTTTATGATTAAATGTACTCATATCATTTTTATCCAAAATAAGAAAAAACAGCATAAACCTCACTATCTGTATTGATAGATCATTCTAAACTATCAACTGTATAAGTCGACGTCAGATTAAACTCAAATATTTACATGTGTACAAAGGGAGAAAGATAAAAGTTTCACCTTTTACAAGCAATTTGAGGTTATTTATCATGTCGAGTGGTACACGGCGGAGGGCCATCTGAATTTTGGTGAGCAGCTTCTTTATACAGAAGCCATTATAAGTATCAGTTTCAGATCATAGATCATAAACGCACATTCAAAACGTGGACGACCGAGTACGGGGGGTCCCATCCCGTGACCCACTCCATTCAATGTTGACTTTTTATTGTACGAAGCGTGTCACAATTTCATAGACTCTGTAAAGCATACATAAATATTAAACAAGAATGTTACGATTCAGATATGTGAGTAACTATTTATATGAAAGTATTAAATCACCAAAATATAACGCGACCGAGTCTACTTATCTTCATTTTATGAATATCGTAAATTATTTCTGATTTTAATAACTCATTTATGTTTATTTGTACTATATATAGTATAAATCTCGTTAATCTGATTGGACGGGACTTTTATTATAGAAAACTATTTTTAAATTCATACTAGTTGTATATAAATATGTATATGCGTAATCAAGTCACTTAATCGCGTGTAAATTCTGAAACAGGAGTTTCAAAAATAAACACTTGCCATTTATGTTCATTTGGCATGCGATGGGTTTCTTCATCCAGTTTGTTAAATAAAGTCGGTGGTATTTTGATAAATTAAAATAAATAAATCAGCTTCACGCTGTATCCCGCACATAGCAGAGTAGGCAGAGGAAACCTAGTATTAAGACACACCGTTCCCCACTTTCTACGGAATTCTGGAGGCATTGGGTGTTGAGTGGCAGAACTCAACGCCGCTATATATATATATATATATATATATATATATATATNCATTTAAATAACTAGTATCAGATAAATTAGTTAGAAATTTTCTAATTTGCTATTGCAGCAAATTTGCCCAAATAGTAAAATTTCCAGAATTACCTGTTTAACAGTTTATTTAATACAATCTTAATAGAATGCAAAGTAGCACCATTTATATTGTTGCGTCCTTAAATTTGTCTGTCTATTTACAAAACCTTCAACGTGTTTTACATTCGAATTTAATCAAAAGCACTTTGATAATAACCTGTTAGGTGAGCATGAAATCTTACAGACAAACTTTATGCAATAAACACTTTAGATACTTCCGTAAGAAACATGGAAATATAAATTCATCAAATTTTATAACAATAAAAATAAAATAAAGACATATTTAACTGAAAAAAATTAAACCAAGTCACATTAGGTAGGTTACCTACAATAAAACTTGTTCGATCTTGTAATAAAATGTTAATAATGTTAATAAATCAAGATAACGTCAAGAGTTAAGAGAGTTCGACACGACGAAATATTCCGAGGTGAGGAAACGATTCTACGTACGAACATAACTCTTCGCATTCGGTTTAGCCATTATTTAGACCGTTTATAAATATAATATGTAATAATAAATTAAATTAACTTCACGCTGCATCCCGCACACAGCAGGGTAGACAGAAGGAGTCTAATCTGTTAAGGTACTCCGTTCCCCAGTTTCCGCCGAATTCTAGAGATCAGACGCATTGCGTGTTGAATGGCGGAACTTAACACTGCGCTTTGAAAAATGTAAATATATATTTCATTTCCTCGAGTGGGGATCAAGGCCACAACCAGTCGATTTTACAGTCACGTTTTGTGCTCCTACGCCACGACTGGCCTCAAATAAGAAAAAAATAAAAATAATGATAAGAAAGAAATGAAAATAATAATAAGAATATTTATTTAATTACGAACTTTCTTAACAATGTGACGATTGTCTTATGATTACATCACGTTATATTAACTTGGTGACCGCATTTCAGACAGGTAATTTGCTACTTTAATTCACTCCAGGCAAAATATTTTAATAAACCTTTCACAGTCTTAAGATTGACTGACAATATTGATATATTAATAATATTATTCATTTGTAATATTTCTCCTGTATAGAAATAATTTTATAGCCTTAACTATTATTGTATATTAATAGAGATGTTTAAAGATTTTTTTAGTCAACATTTTCAATAAACAATTAAAATAATGAAAACACATCAAAATATCATTTTACACAAAAAAATCAATATAAATAATATCATAAACATACATTTCAATGAATACGGTTTAAATAAGTTTAATTTATAAGCACAATGTACTCTACATTGTGCTGTGTGGTTATGTTTTATGTACGTATTTGAATAACAGCACTCGTCCCGTACCACAGTTACACCTCCGTCGTATACGGACATGAATAAAAACAATACGCTCTGAATAATTGTTACATTACCAAGTATAATTATATAGCTTTATGTATGAATACATTTTGCTTGTCAACTATACTGATATGAGTCTACGGAGTTACAAAATTGTGCCATAATATATGAAAAATGGGATAGACCCACAAGAAAACGTATTTTTTTTATTTTACATGTAGAACACATAAAGGCCTGGTGGCACAGCGGCACAAGTGCGTAACTGTAAACGCGACAGGTTATGAGTTCGATTCCAACTCGTGGAAATGAAATATTTAATATTTTTATTGCTTCGTTTTGATATTGACGCAAAGCGCCGCCACCCATTCAACACGCAATATTTCCAGAATTCGGCAGAAAGTGGGGAGAGGAGTTCTTTAACATTAGGCTATCTCTATCTACCTTGTTATATATGGCACTATTTCTAAATATCCCCTTTATATTAATAGGTGTCACTGTAATTAAGATGACATTATTTGATATTGTTTCCGATATTGCGGATTGTATTAAGTGGCGGTAGTGTGCTGTGTCTCTTCCGATGGATTTCCAATAAAAGCACGCTGGATATATGTGTATATATGTGTGTGTAATACAAAATAAAATTTACCCTGCAGTGTCATTGTAATGAGGTTATTGAAGTTTAGCAGAGGAGAGTATGAGAATACGAGAGTTAGTGTAATAGCTCGTTAAGAAGAAATGAAGGAATATTACGTACTATTTTATTCTCAGATGTCATATTAACATTATGTATGACGGCGCCCGTGGCATTCTGAACGTCAAAAGGCTATTTCAAAAAGGTAGAGATGCGGCGGCGACGCGGCTCATGCGCTAAGATTGTATTAAATGTACCCATAATAAATCACATTTCACCTATAAAATATAAATCAAGTGAGACATAAAATACATTTATATTGTTTTCACTTCAAAATGACAATAAAACGTTTTAAACTCATGACAAAGTTAATGTATTAAGTCGAAATAAAAAACATTTATCTTATAAAATTTACGTACCTCACATTAAATTACACATACGTGGACATATATTTTGTTTTTATTGTTGAGTTACAATACAATGTTAACTAAATAAATACTTATATGTGCTATTGCACAGTTGTCTCTGCGGTAGGTATGAAAGATTAATAAATAGATTGACGCCATTTATGATTAATAATAAGTATAAAACGAAGATAGAAAAAAATCTTTTGTATTGCTTAAAATATTTATTTTTTAAATTTTCTCATAAACAGACTAGAAATAATTACTATATTTAATATAAAAAATTACCTATACAATAAATAATATATACATATTTGCTTTATATAATTAATTTACAAAATTTATGCGTTTGTTAAACTTAAGAACCTAGGTAATTTATTGAAAATGAAGATGAAATTGCCGTAAGGTATTTGTATGAAATTAAATCACGTTAAAGATAAAGACAGGCTCGGAAAATAAATATAAGATCTTCTGCGGGCTATCGATGCCCATAAATATTTACATTTAATTGATAGACCTTATATGGACATTCCGATCGGTAGGCTTAAGTGGTGATCTGGTGTTTCAGTAATGTAATGAACACGCGAATTGGGAGATATCAAGATGTAATAAAATGCGACCAAGTCCAGAGCAGAGCAGCCGACTCGGCACAGGGCAGCTCGCCTCTGGGTGGCCGCTACTTGTCTTACGATAAACTTATCTTTACAATCGATCCCCTCGATAAAAATAAACTCCGATGTCCCCAATGTCGAATGCTTGACGCGCTGCGAAGCAATAACGTATGGAATTTTATTGAAGCAACTATCCACATTTGCATCTCTATAAGAACCAATACGTTTCCTTTACATATTATTATTAGCATTCTTATTAAGTGGATCCTGTCTTGTCTATATTTTGTTATCTTATTCATGATAAATTTAATTTGATTTCATAACAGAAAAAGTAAATAGAAATCATATGCATTTTTTATAATATAATACATAGCAAGAAAGCTAATACAAACTATATCTGAAAAATATCACATGTTACTTTAATTTGAATATTATTAATTAATTTGTATAATCAATTAATTGTTTGTTTTTCTATGCTAATCAATTAAAACAGACCAAGGCGTCTATTTTCATCTGATGAATCAACATTTTATCAACATTTTATAAATACAAACAACTATATAATATTAAATAATCAGAACTACGAAACAACCTCGTTAGGTTTAGCAAGTATTTTCGTTGAAAATACTTGCTTAAATTATCGTTTCAGACATTATTAGACTTTTCTGTAAGCATAAAGGATTAATATATATTTTGATTGTTATATATAATGATATCATAAGAACACTCGATGTCATTTAGCCCTGTACGTATTCGTTGTCATAAAATGAAGGAGTGCTGTATGAATGGACGGTAATGCGGTAAACGCGCTGTCCCACATGTGGCCAGCGCGGGTCAACGGCTGCGGCGATCACGCGCTGAGCAAATGTCAAGGCTCGTGTCGCGGTATTGTTATTTTAAGGGTCACATTATATTCAATCTATGATCATAATTGCCAGCACAATTGTTAATAGAGACAGATTTATTAAACGTACTCTTGTCTAACTAGTCCTGTCTATGGTAGAGTTATGAACTTTTGGTGTGGTGTGGGATGATAATTTGAATTGGCTCTACATTTACATAAAATACAAAATTTAAACAATATAAACAAATATGACTAAATATATTCTAGTCTATAACATATTCATATATTTTTATCTGGTACTTTGGAAATATTCTTGCTGTAAACTCGAGTTTTTTTCTTAATAAAGGTATTTATTATATTAATTAAATAGATATAATATTAATACATCAATTATATAAACAAATCATCTTATTGTTTTGTTTTTAAAACCTTTTTTTTGTTTAAAATTATATTTTTTTAAATCAATCAAGGCAATCACTTCTTTACAAATAAAATAGGTACATATGTACCACACAACGTGTTTATTGCTATATTTTTAATAAAGCTATTTTAATTTAAGTATAAATATAAATTTATATACATAATTTATAATGAATATGACATTGTTGAAGGAGAGAAAATATAAAATTTAAATATTTTGTCATCCAAGGTGTGCGCTCGTTGAACTCTTTTCTATTGAAACTTTGTTAACATAGTTTATTATACATCAAATAAATTTGTCATGTTTCTAAAATTATTGAAATTTACTTTAATAGAACCATGTACTTAATAGATGTCATTGGAAAATGAAATGTCTATAGATATGGTAAAGCATTTAGTTTATTCACCGGCACGCAGTATTGTTTGCAATTTGCGGGGTATTCGTTTGTAACCGGCTTACTCAATGGCTAGACAAGAATGAATGAAGCAATCTCAGAAGCAGTAAATGTTATTTATACAGTTTCTCTTCCATAAATGTCTCGGCCACTGAGACGGCCGTTAAGGCGCAGCAGCTTCTGTTTGATAATTAAGCACGAGCCGGACAAAGTAAACAAATTTAGCTTATCACCACTCAGTAGTCGTGTATCACAGCACAATCTCACGAAAACGCAATTTCAAGCTGCACCTGTCACAAACGTGCGGGATCATCGACCTCTAAATTTCAATTAGTCATAAAAACGTACAATTTAACATAGGCCAGATAAGTAAACAAACGCGATCCCGGGGCTATTTGGATATAGCAGTCTCTCATCAATAATACTTCGGACGCGATTACATCGCCGACGCGTGTCCCGGGCAGAGGAACCACCAACACCGTTATTAACCTCACGATAGTCATCGCGAGCGAGAGATGTTTTAGTGATACGCTTTATATTAAATTACTCGGTCGTGCTTTGATAAAATATTCTACGTATTCTATTACCGAAAACGAGATAAACACTGCCGGAGGTATAAGAGGTTTTTGTCAGCGTGTAACCAGGAATAATAGAAGGAATGCCGGATATACAAAAAAAATATCAGTTAATCAGCTTCACGCTGTATCCCGCACACAGCAGGGTAGACAGAGGGAACCTAGTGTAAAGACACTCCGTTCTCCACTTTCTGCCGAATTCTGAAGGCATTGCGTGTTGAGCGGCAAAACTCAACACAGCGCTTAACCTCGACACCACAACGAAGAAATGAAAATATAAATTTAAGTAAATATTTCATCTCCTCGAGTGGGGAGAACCAACAACCAGTCGGTTTTACAGTCACACCTCGTGCCGCTGCGCCACGACTGGTCAGTTAGTAGTCGGAAATGTTTATAAAATGGATTGGTTTATTATTGCACATATAAATAATGGAGAGGAATGCAAATGGACGTATAAGAATGTCGCCATGCGTCAAGTCGCGTGTTGATATGGAATCAAACGTCGCGAGCTTACGCCGGTTAATTCTTACGCGGCTTTTTGCTGCCGCTTGAGCGGAATTGCCTTATTTAGTGTCACTTTGACTCGATTGCGACATTTATACAACTTTATCACGTTTCTCTCTTAATTGTGAATAAAAAAGTGTAGAATGTAAATAAAAATGATAATATATTATGTTTGCAAATATACTAAACATACATTTTGTTGTAAATATTGAAAAAGTTATTCCATTTATTATTGTAAATATACTTATTATTACATATAATAAAAAAATCCACCTATTTATAATATTTAAACTCAATGAGCTGATTTGTCAATGAATAATACAGAATTTTCGATTTTTATATAACTGTTTGTATATATAACGTTTATATTTATTTCTTAAGAGTATGAAATTAAATATAAAATATTAACATTTCAAGATAATTAAACATGTAAAGTCAATTATCATATTACAAACTTGTAATCTTAGTAATGTAAATACTCATAAATTTGAAGGTTCAGTAGATACCATAACTGATTATTAATGATGTCACGAGCTAATCGTACATTCGATATTAACATCTAAATAGAAATATAATCAAAAATCTAATTTTACACCATTAACCCATTAAAATTCATGTAATTTTTATCTGGACATAAAAATTGAACAAGTTTAATATTATTTCCATTAAGGTCTCATTAATTTCCAAATTTACGCTCTGGGGCATACTGTTTGAGCCGATAGGTATTTGATTTACTACGAGTCCAGGACAGCGAAGAGCGGTCGAAGCCACAAAAGCCGCAAGAGACATAATTTACTCTCACCACAATACTTCTAATTAAGATCATTCGTGAACCCAATGAAGCTACATACTATGTACTCACTGCACAAACTGGACGCTATAAATTACTCAAATCGTAACTCATGCCTTTTTCGTGCTACTAACAACTTTTCCAGTTCATGCAATTTCAACTCTATATATATATCACAATAAGAATCACAATAGTTAATGCAATAAGAGATATCAAATATCAAAGCGCGGTTAAATTTACACTTAAGCTCTTATATGGAAACAGTTTTAAAAGGTATTTATTGACTTTTCAAATAAAAATTCCGCAAATTAGTGCAGTAGTAAGATAATTTATAGATATTATGATTATTTTAATCTCTTATCTCTTAAATTTATATTTCCATTTTCTTCGCTCTGGTGTCGAGGCTAAGCGCGGCGTTGAGTTCTGCCGGGGAACGGAGTGTCTTAACACTAGGTTCCCTCTGTCTGCCCTGCTGTGTGCGGGATACAGCGTGAAGCTGATTTTTTTTCTTATACGTGTTGTATGTACTCGTATATGCCCGTTGCTCATGTATTACTGTCCATTGATGATATAGAATAAAATATATTTATCATACCATATTATGATATCTGTTGGTCATATCTATCTTATTAAATTTCGTAATCAGTTTTATACAACAAAATATATAAAAAACTGTAGGGAAGTAAAACATAATTGTAAGGATATAACAAGCTTACAACATTTAACCAATCATTCAATACTATTAGCTTTTATTTAATGACACTTGACATTATTTTATGTTACTTATTAAGAAAACGTATGAAAATTTATACGGTTTCCACAGAGGCGCGGGTTTCGAGTCCCGAGACTTTTTATACGTTTTCTTAATAAGTATTTATCTTTCCTAAGTATGAAATAACACTTTAAAAATGTAAAAAAAAAATATTTTATGTTGTTACAATGAACAGAATGTACAAAATATATGAAAAGTAAGTAAAATTAAAATATAGAATTAGAGGAATGGATAACAGAATTCCTGCTTCACTGCCCAAGAGCTTTGAGCGGCCTCTTGTGCTCCAATGATGTCATTTGAATGAGTGTATTTGCAAATGAGATATGAATAGCCACATTAAGCCACAACCAACCTCGTCGATTTAATTTTTGTAAGAAAAAATATTTTATATTATATTAATTTAAATGTGTTATTCTAATATTATTTCATTTTTTCACTTTAAAGCGTGGCGTTGAACTCTGCCTCTCAACACACGATTCAGCATCTCCAAAATTTTGCGGAAAATGGGAAAAAGAGTGTCTTAACACTAGATTTCCTCTGCCTACCCTGCTATGATACAGTGGGGGGAACAGGGGATACAGTGTGAAACAAAAAAAAACTAAAATATTGTTATATCGTGCGTCATATGTTCAGTAATGAGACATAGTTGCAAAACACTTGTTTTGCTTTCTATAAATACGAACGTGATTACCTACTAGAGCTGTCAATCGAATCAATAAAATACAATAAAATCTCTCCTTTCATTGCAACGTAGTTAGGTCTAAATGAGGTTTGAGTTATGTAGCGAGCACACGAAAGCCTCGCGTGGCTTAAGACATTACTGTCTGCGTCTCTACGCAACATTCTACTATTTTCCCGAAAGCCAGTCTTAATGAGAGCAAATAGACTTATACAATAAATAACTTAATTCTTGATAAATCTTTAGTCTTTTACTTGGCATCAAAAGTGAAACGATATTTTTGTTTTTCGAACATAATCCACAGTTTTTTATAAATTAGTTACATCAAGAGATTATTCCGCTTAGCAGTAGAGTAATTACAGAATTTCAATTTTAATTTCGAGCATGCTCTTGTATAAAATACTTCGAATACATCCGTTACGATACCGACAAAGGCAGATGTGGAGACCGCTTCGTCAATTTATAATGCGATTAAAAGAAAGAATGGCGATCCAACTGATTGCACGGATCCTTATGCTTCACCAAAATCTCAATCAGAATAACGAACAGCCCCGAGCTGAATAGAGGAACATAAATATTACCAGGTTCCCTATGAATAATTGATTCGTTTCGTTTGCTGCCGTTCATCTATTTCACTACGGTAGTTGAAAATGTCTCAATTTATATTTAGCCTAAAGTAACGTTGTAATGAAACCTTTATTATCTACGCACGCGTAAACCGAGTATGCGTATAGTGATTAATATGACGAAGTGCACCCATCGATCGCGCCGTGGTACCACCGCCGTACGACCACACGGTCGCCGCGTGCGCCGCCACACACTCGACCGTATTCGTATCCACTGTACCGAACTGACCACTATTTATTAATACTAAGAGTAATTGCATCTCAGCCCTTTCATAAGATTTCACGTGAGAAGGGATTAACGCTCGTTTGCTCGGTTAATCCGTCGGTGAGAAATTTCATTCGTGATGATCGATCTTTTATGTTTTTGAAAAGTGTTGATGTAATAGGTTAGACATTTTTTATCGAAGTGCGATCGAACCTGATCTAATCCCAATGATGAAATTAAGAACACGAAATTTCTCAGATTAGATTTTACCGCTCTTTACGACTGTAAAAGGTACAATTTCAAAACTCGTTATATGGCTATAATAATAATAATCCAAGAAAGCCACAACTTACGACAGCTTTGGGGGAGAGCAAACAAACAATAATAAATTGTAGAGACGATAATAATAAATGTGTAAATATGGAAGAGTAAGCCCATTCAAGAGTAAATAATATCGTATTTAGTGAGCACCAATGTTAGATGTCGTAAAATAGAACCAAGTTTCCTATTACGGCAGCAGGACAGAACCAACGCACAATAAATGATGTTGGTCTAACATTCAAAAAAGATGTTATCGATCCGATTTATCACCAATCGAAAACGGCTACGAGCGGTTAGCTTTTCTCACTTCACTAATTTAGACGTTTTCGAAGTAGCCCAATGTTAGACGGAGGTAAGGTGAGGTACACGGTAAACACGGCCAGTTTATATGACCAGCAAACAGTGACGTGAACTGTACACAAGATGATTTTTTATTTGTTTAGTTGCTAGTTCTGGCTCAAATACCCGTGAGAAGATGCATGCCTCCCAAACACGTGAGATGCGGAAACGCCGTAAGCATGAATGACGCGTCACAGATTGCTGAGGCTGTCAGCACTTACGTGACAAGGTATTCCTATAAACGAGTAGTAGTAACGGATGCACATCGATCCAACAGTTCATTCTCAATACTTGTTATTTCTTATTGTAACTATTATATTTGAATCGATCAATCAAAAAATAATTTATATCGTTTATATTTGCAATCCACATTACGCATAAGATATTCTATTTTTTAAATTTGAATCTACAAAAGAGAACAATGTGATTAATTACTAATTCACACATAAACGCACTTATAAATGCCTTATTTAAACATATCTATATATTGTATGTGTGTAGATGCAAAACAAGATACCATAAAAATTATTCATTCATTTACGTGAAAAATATTATATATGTCTACAATAACAACAAATAGGAAAGGTCACTTTATATTTCAAGAGGTGTCAAGTCACATGACACCATTAACTCAAGATTACGTAGGAATCCGACGAGTGAGAAATTTCCACAGACCTTAAGCGAATGTCATTTGAATGTAAATTGTATCAGACAGTGAGCTGCGGCGTCGAGGGCCCGTGTACCTCTCATTGTGCGTATAACAAGATCAGTATCGACTTAATGACAATATATTGGTAATAAAATTAGATAGTCCATACCGTCACCGAGAGAACATCACCGGTCGCGGCCCCACAGTTCGACTCTCATATTTATTGCAAACTAACTAGAAACATTATCGAGTAACGGCTGAATGTGATCTCAATGCTAAGAGTTCCCTTCATAATATATAAATTATAATATGGGACCTTAACTCCGAGAACTTAGCTCCATATTTGTTATGTAAACACGAACGCGGAAAGCGCGCTAGATGCAGCCTGCGAGGTCATAAGAACGCTAACTTATTATATAACTATTATGACACTTTTATCTGTATGTAAACCGAAGAAAAGTAAACTTATATAAAAGTAAGAATGAACTCCATAAAAAGCAATTTTGCAGCCAATGATGCCAATAAAAACTGTAAAATATTGCCTCAGTGGTAATATTTATATGTTAATAGTAGGTACTTGTTTTTTTTTTTCATCTTGATATGGAATATGGTTTTATTTGTCACCAGAGACACGTCGCTTGTTGTTGACTGCCAGCACACCATATTTTTTAAATTGAAGATGTCGTTGATTTTCATTAATCATAAATGTCAATGAAATATTATCGAATCAAAGTTACAAGTAAAAGCCATTAGCATTCGTAATAGTGTAAAATATGATCACCGATCACTAAATTTATTCTATAACTTTATAATAATACAGATGGTCAGTTTTTGTCGTCAATTTTTGAATGCGCAAGCGCAGTGTGCAATATACGGAGGCCGAGAGGGCAACACGCGATCATCGATAGATAGCGATCTCAAAGATTAACTGCCTGCAATGTGACAGTGCCGTAATTACTCACACGACGATTCTTATCGATCGATTTTATTATCCCTATTAAGGAAATGCCATATGATTTCTAAGATAGATGCTGAATAGACATAATATGCGGATTTTAATCTATGGATTTGATCATCTAATTATAAATATTTTTCAATATATTTTTGATTTATTTTTTGCGTTGAAGTCATAAATAATAATAATTGATTTTGAAGTATTTTTTTTGTTGGTGTGAACCAATGCTTGTTAAAATTCAATATGTCTTAGAGGGTGTCTGGTGCGACATGTACCAATGATTTTTTTTTATTAACTCCCGAGAATAAAGATGTAAGTATAAACTGTTATATTTATATCCTTATTATCATAGTTAAATATCTTTTTATAATTGTGAAACCAAACTAAATGTATATATAACTCCTGATGACACTTAACAAAAGACAGTTTTTCCAGTCATTTTATTCAAAGATGGCGCATTGAAACGAGAAAGATGGCAAATATCTGCATTTCTTAAGGTAATTGCAATTTTTTTTTATTTTATAAATTGCTAAAGATATTTTTTAAACTACTTTGTTATGAAACTTTTCGAAGTTAGCTATTTTTAGGATATATACTTTTCGCTCATTATTTTTATATTGTAAAGAAAACCTAGCCTCTGAAC
This sequence comes from Heliconius hermathena, assembly GCA_013403705.1. Taxonomy (NCBI): domain Eukaryota; kingdom Metazoa; phylum Arthropoda; class Insecta; order Lepidoptera; family Nymphalidae; genus Heliconius; species Heliconius hermathena. The sequence goes on from JAAIXJ010001817.1 coordinate 208,529, forward strand.
CAATGTCAAGGGGAGTAAAAGCTTTTATAACAAATATAAGCACTTCTATTGAAACACTCGACAAAAATATTTTATCGAGTGTCAGCAATATAAAATATACTAAAGATGTGTTTTCTTTCTTATTTTAGACTTTAATACAATATAATTTGTACTCGACGCCCACATATGTCTCAATTAGCTAATTACTGAAATGTCGATAACTGGAGATTTTCTTTTTTGGCAAATATAAATTTAAAATAATTTGAACTTATTTTCAGATAAATAAGTTGTAACAAGCGTATAAAAAGTGGTCAGAGCGCCTGGTCGGTTTCCAGGAGGCACGGGTTCGAGTTCCGCTACGTTCAAATTTTTATACGTTTTCTAAATAAACAAGTATTTATGTAACTTAAAATTTAGTTAGTTTTTTCAGCCACGACTAGTAGATTGGGTCTAAATTTGGGCTAAAGTTAGTCTCCTGCTCTACATGGACCAAAAAATAGAAGAACTGAGTGGTACGTGCCCACCCCAAAAATAAAATTACTTCGTGCCACCTCAAACATAATAAAACTTGAGTTGTATATTGGAACCCAAAAAAAATCAATAAACCATACAACTGTTTTTAAAATTAGGTAAATTTAAGGGCATACAACTTACAAGAAATCGAATGTAATTGAAATTCAGAAATCAGCTTCACGCTGCATCCCGCACACAGCAGGATAGGCAGAGGGAACCTAGTGTTAAGACACTCCGTTCCCCACTTTCCGCCGAATTCTGGAGACATTACGTGCTGAGTAGCGGAACTCAACGTCGCGCTTTGTCTCGACACCAGAGCGAAGAAATGAAAATATAAATGTATGTAAATAAATACTTTCTCGAGTGGGGATCGAACCCACAACCAGTCGATTTTGCAGTCACACTTTGTGCATCTGCGCCACGACCGGCCTCTAATATAATTGAAATTGTCTTTATAAAAAAATATAACTATTTGTAAAGCTATTTGTTATATCTATTTTATGGCAAGCATCTGCCGTACTATTAAATGATTTACTTACTTGTGTAGCAACGTTTTTTCAATTGAAACAATTGAGGTTATCAGGACACAAAACATCTAAATGGTTTTTCACTATTAATCTACAGCAGCGTTGTTGTCTGTATTATAGTCGTTTCTATCGTTTGAATCTTGTTTACGTAAAAAAAATCTCTTTTTTCTTCCATTTTTCTCGAGATAATGTGGAGGTATCTAGCTGAAATTAATTATTTTTTAGACCACGGTATACTGTAGATACGGTATATATATTTTAAACTAGAGCACAGAAATAATCTAGCCGTAGCCTAAGCCGTAACCATTGCATGCACGAAGGGTGTAATAGGGAAAATATATATATTTAAATTATAGTGAAAATATTGTTCTGAAAACCGAAAAAATATGCCTGTTAAAAGGATAGCTGTCAATTTTTATATTTAGCTCAAAATCGAAATTCTCATCGCGATTTTCGATTTTCCATAAATCAATGCAATCAAAAGATACTAATATTTATGTATCGTCATCATTGTAATTTGAATGAAATTCGCCGCATAATCAAAACTTGTAGAGTACTTCCTGTGGACCTTTGGCAAGAAGTGAGAAAAAAATCAAAAAAATTAAGATTTGATAGAAAAAAAAACATTACAAACTTATAATTGTAGGTAATTTCATACAAAAAGAAAATTAAGCTTGTCAACTTTTATATACTTCTCGTTGGCATACAATTAGTACGGAGCCCTCGGCAAGCGAGCGCCAATCGCAATTGACCAGTTTTTTTTTTCATAAAAAATCTCTCGAGTAGTTCTTTTCCACGTGTTTGTAATGTTCTATATTTTTTTATGATAGCAATTTTCTTGATACATCTTGATTGATGATATGTGTGGTATATTATTCTTCTCATAATAATAAAAACTATAACTGATACTTTTATTATACAAAATTTCTTTCTTAAGCAGTACCTTATTTTTATAAAGTCACACAGGCAATTTTACTTGAATTGAAATAAACATTTTAGTTGACAACGGGAACCAGTTATACTGTATGAAAAATTGAGACCCATCGAGTCTAGTTACACGTGAGGAGTGCTAAGTAAGCACTCTGTTTTCAAACAATTAAATTTATAAAAAAATAGTGCGCATTGTGTGGTGAAGCCAAAGGTCTTGCTTATTATATATATTATACCAAGTTTTTTTTTAAACATAAACTTTTTCTTGTATGGAAGCCGTAACCATTGCATGCACGAAGGGTGTAATAGGGAAAATATATATATTTAAATTATAGTGAAAATATTGTTCTGAAAACCGAAAAAATATGCCTGTTAAAAGGATAGCTGTCAATTTTTATATTTAGCTCAAAATCGAAATTCTCATCGTGATTTTCGATTTTCCATAACAAGGGGAATTTTGTTTTCTTCATTTGAAATTGTATTGCGAGTAAATGTATAGTATTGGTATGAAAACCAATATATATTCTTGTAGGAAATTAAAAGGTCTACAAAAAGGTCAATTACGTTTTTTCGCTAATTTGAAAATCACTCATTTAAAAATTATTCAAAGTGAACCTGAAATGACATATGATGACTTCCACAATTATAAAAAAAAATTTTACAAAATAAAAAATGATAAAACATAATACCACGAAGTTCGTCGAGTAATATTTACTAAAATATTTATTTTTTTTACAAATGATTATTTCTCTATGTATTTATTTTCAAGTAGGCGTCGACTTTTTTTCTCATTAAGTAATAACGAAATGAAATTATTTATTCCTTTAGAAATATAAATAATGTTTTATTTACACTTCACTATTAAGTAAGATATTTTGTTTTATTCAATGCAACTTAAATTATGTTGACTATTTTACAATTTAAACTTTGAATAATTTTTAAATGAGTCAAATTAGCAAAAACATATTTGACCCTTTTTTCCACATCGCTTAATTTCCTACAAGAATATATGTTGGTTTTTACCAGGAGCTGCCCTTTTATATTTTTTTCCAGAACAGTATTTTCACTATAACTTAAAAAAGAAGATGAAATTTTTTTTTTGGTCCACCCTAATGCACAGTCAGATACTTTCTAATATCACAAGAATAGTTCCTAAATGTCGCCTCGCATCAGTTCAAATTCCATTCCAGAGAAAAAAAATATTATATAGATATTCTTCTCTTTTGTATTATTAAATAAGCAGCAAAGGCGACTTAGATAAAATAATTAAATTGTTAAATTGTAACATTGTAGTTATTTACTATATTCCTTCTTGCATTCAAGTATAAAATAACAGCATACTTTAAAAATATCAGAAATTGACAATTTTATACGCTACAATAATACGGTCGATTATATTCACATATAAGTAAAATACCGCCCACTGACCAGCACTTGTCGCCGCTTTCCAGGGGCAATCAGTAGCGAAACACTTGATCCATTCATTCTAATTATCGGATGGATATCGGCCGCTGATCGACCGTTACCATTAACATTCATAATGCGTCGATTCCGTTTATTTCATCAATTATACTTGGAGACGCGTACGGAGTCCGCTTGAGTGCTGTTAGAGGTAGTCGTATTTAAAGTTTATCTTATTCATTAATCTGGTAGCGCGTGCTGATGTAGATTAATGGGGTGGCGCGGGCGCCAGCGATACTATCGTAGGATACCATTTATTCCGGGACTGATGCGGATCTCGGGAGCTTGGTGACCGACGCTGCACGCGACCAGCGCACGCTCCTCTGTAATGTTGTTATGTTTCTCAATATCTTCAGTGTCAAACAAATCTTTGAAAAAACTATTAATGCGTGCACCAATTATATGTTAATTTAAAAAGCTACGTTTGATATAAATCCTGTTTTCATTAACATATAATAGTTCTAACAGTAAAACTGCATTGAAGTTTATTCAAGTTAAATATAATGTAGTTATAGAAGATGCTAATCTTTCTGTCTTCCTAACCTTTCATAAATTAATCTGATATCCTCATTGTATTGAGTACGTATAATAAATTGAATGGATGTCACATCAAGAATTCGATATATTTAAGAAACTTCCATTAATTATCCAAATAATCGATCGTAGTCGTTAGGTGATTTATCTAGCTTCGATAAGATTTTAATGAAGTACTTTGATTGGGCGCACATGGACGCAGATGTAGTTATCTGCTTCGCTGATAACCTGCGCATCGTTGACTTCCTATACCTATCGTCGTATTAAGTTATTAAATTAAAAATAAAACACAAAAAAACCTCATTGATATCGAACCTTAGCGTCTATAACTTTTAGTCTCTTTCACTGTGTACAAACTAATTAACTAGGTGGATCATTGAGATTAGAAATTGGAAGATATCGGCACGTCGTTCATTGTGAAAACTACTCACGATACTACTGGACGATAAGATAAATTAAATTGAACTTTTTTATGGATAACATGGAGCTGTGGCGAGTGCCACAAATATTTATTTTCATTATTAAGCTGCTATTATATTGTTTAAAATTGTGTTTTTAAATAAAACTAGTTGCCGTCCGCAATTTTGTTTACGCGAGCCTTTATGACCTGGAAACTATGATGTTAGTAAAGTAATGGACGCAATAATTTATTTTATATATAACTATAGATTACAATTATAGAAAAAAACCTTTAAAAAATATTTATACTTAATTTCATATACAATAAGTTCATACAACTGCAAATTTAAATTTGTAAATTTTAATCTATAATCATAAAACTAGTATGGAACCCGCGGTTCGCGCTTCCAACGCGCATTTGATCGGTTTTTTTTTGGACAACGGAAAACGCTTATCTTATTGACCATTATTAACCAAGACGCTATGTTTATATACTTATAGACGTGACATCAGGCATTCAGATCTTCGAAATAAATATTTATTGTATAAACTATAACAACATGTAAATGTTGCCGAGAATTATTAGCTGTAAAACAAACAAATGTCATTAAAATTTGTCCAGTAGTCTTTGGGTGAATCGTGAACAACAGACAGAGAGACAGAAGATATTTTTTGTTTCTGTTACTTACACTTTTTATACAACCCATAGAAGTTTATTTTTAGCTTATATTCAGTCAATCAATTTTTATTACAAAATGTATTTTTTACAATATTACTTTTTTAACTTTAATTTAAAATTTATAACTTTATTTTTTTTTTATTTTAACCTTTATTTTAATCAGGAAAAAAATAATAATGAAAATGAATTTAAATTACAAATATCATCTTGAACTAAATATCAATTGATTTAATATAACCCAAAAATATATATACTATTTTATATTTATAAATAACAGACATCTAAGTACCAACGCATACTTTCTAGGATTAATTAACGAAAAGTAACCTTAATAGAACGTGTTGAGACTAATGATCGAGGATAGTCTCATTTGCATGAAACAGGCGACGCTGGTCTTAATTACTGAGGAAATTACAAATTAAACAAAAATTGATGAAACAAGATCTAAGAAGATATTGCTTTAGATATTCTAGTATAGATTTATTTAGGTAGGTATTTATGTATTAAATATTGTTTTGTACTATAAGCGACAAAGATAGATTACATTTATAGATATGTAGATATTTAGTATATAAATTCAATTCGTGGCGCAGTGGCACAAAGTGTAACTGGTTGTGGGTTTGATCCCCACTCGAGTAGATGAAATATTTACTTCAATTTATATTTCCATTTCTTTGCTCTGGTCGAGGCAAAGCGCGGCGTTGAGCTCTGTCACTCAACACGCAACGCCTCCAGAATTCGGCAGAAAGTGGGGAACGGAGTGTCTTAACACTAGGTTCCCTCTGCATACCCTGCTGAGTGCGGGATAGCTGATTTATTTGATTTATTTTAGTATATAAATATATATAGTATGCATTGTACAACTTATGATTATAGCATCTTTATTATTTATAGCTTCATGCTGTTTCCCACACATACAGTAGGCAGAGGTAACTAGAAAATCTAGTTTTCCATTTTCCGCTTTTCCCATTTTCCGCTGAATTCTTGAGGCATTGCGTGTTGAGTGCAAAGCAAGGACATAAAAAAAATAATTAAATTAAGTCAATAGATTACTTTTGACTATCACACATACATATCGACATCGTATAAATACACAATGCTATTGATACTATATAATGTTATACTAACGGAATTATGTATTTATTTACATTTAGATGTATCATTTGATATTTACCTGATTATATATAAATCTATTCGTCTCATGTCAAATGTATACAAAATACTTGCAAAAATCATCTTGGATAGAATGAGCCCGATGCTGGATGAACAGCAGCCAGTAGAGCAAGCCGGCTTCAGGAGAGGCTTCTCGACTATCGACCATATACACACGGTTAAACAAATACTGGAAAAATACAATGAGTATAATAAAAGGGTATATATCGCTTTTGTAGACTACACCAAAGCTTTTGACACTCTGAACCACAAATACATATGGGATACATTAGAAAAACAAGGAATACCAACAATCTACATTAACATAATTAAAAACATCTATGGCTATAGTCAGGCCAGAATTCGGTTGGAAACATTGGGGAAAGAATTCCTCATAGAAAGAGAAGTCAGACAAGGGCATCCTTTGTCCCCAAAACTCTTCTCTGCGGTGCTAGAAAATATCTTCCACAGTCTAAACTGGGAAGACTTCGGCCTAAACATTGATGGTTCTAATCTAACTCATCTTAGATTTACCGACGATCTCGTACTGTTTGATGAGAAGCCAGAAACCCTGGAAAAAATGTTAGAAAGCCTTAACGAGGAAAGCAAGAAAGTAGGTCTGACAATGAACTACACCAAAACCAAACTAATGACCAACACCACAAAAATAGACATAAGAGTGAACCAGGAAACCCTAGAATATGTTGACGAATATACCTACCTAGGCCAGCTTATCTCCCCAAAGGACCAATTAGCAAAAGAAATAAATACAAGAATTGCCAACGGATGGAAAAGGTACTGGTCATTAAAGGAAATTATGAAGTCACGGGACCTGGGCATGGCACTGAAAAGGAAAACATTCAACACTTGTATCCTTCCATGTCTAACTTATGGGTGTGAAACTTGGGCAATGACAAAATCTCTCAGGGAGAAGCTTGCAACTTGTCAAAGAGCGATGGAACGCAGCATAACCGGATCCAAACGTCAAGACAGAATCAGAAACACCGACCTCAGGATGAAAACTGAAGTAACTGACATCCTTGAACAAATTGACCAACAAAAATGGAGATGGACCGGTCACATCCATCATACGAACATTACCATACATTTCGCATTTATTCGCATTTATGTGTAATTTTCGCATTCATTCGCATCTATTTCGTAAATACGAAAATTCCGTACCTCTAGTAATAATCTTTAACGCACAAACGTCTTCTCACAACTCTTTTAAATTGTGATATAGAACATTCTCGGACGTTTTCTGGGATCCTATTGTAAAAGCGTACAGACTGTCCCATAAAAGAATTACTGACCCGATGTAATCGGGTTACCGGTGCAACAAGTTTCTAGTATTGATATTATGAAAAACTCCTATTTCTAGTATTGATATTATGAACATCACCAATTTTGGCAAAATCTTTTATATTCTTCTTAATATACATAACATTTTCAAAAATGTATTGTGATGCAACTGTCAATATATTTATTTCTTTAAATTTTTGCCTTAACGATTCTTTAGGGCCTAAATTATAGATTGCGCGAATAGCTCGCTTCTGCAGGACAAAAATTGATTTAATACCGGCTGCATTACCCCAAAGTAGGATGCCGTAGGACATAATACTATGAAAGTAGCTAAAGTAAACAAGGCGAGCCGTTTCCACATCAGTTAATCGTCTAATTTTTTTAACCGCAAAAGCTGCTGAGGTATTCCACCTTGACAAACAACAATTGCCTAAAATTTAACTAATAACTAAATGAGTTAATTTTTTAAGCATAATGGCTTCAAATTGCAAGTGTCTAAACAAACAGGGCAATTTTTAATTTTGAATTAAAAATAGAGCTGCGGACAATTAATATAACGTTTAATGGTCAACAAGCGAGAAATCGATTATGTAAATAAAATCATTATGTGATCGTTTGTGCCTAATAAAATATTATAATTAAAGATTCCATTATCTCCTATAATAAAATTTATAACAAATGGTCAAAAGATAAACTTAATCTGATTTAGTATCACCTTCTTACTCCCTTTTCATTACAGTTAATAAACTTTATAACTCACATGCCTCACATACATACATATAATAGAGAAATTTTTACTTATATAAAGATAAAAGTGCACCATATATATTTTGCTGCTACAGACATTTCATCTCTATATATAATCTCTATATATAATAAGACAGTAAAAATATTTTGTCTGTACATTTAGTAATTTTGACTGAAATGGATATAGGGACACTTAAAAAGAATAATAGAAAGCAAAAATATTTTTTTTTAATTTCTTGTCTGTCTGTCGATATTTATGTCCACATTTTTCTCTGAAAGTACTGAACCGATTTACTTAAAAGTTTCACCAATTGCTTTGTTTTAACTCAACTTAACTACTAAAGTATGGTTCATCAAAATCGGTTCATTAAAAAAAACGTTATCGTCATTTGAATGAACTCAGGCATTAGTTTGCCTGCGAATGTTATATAGCAATCGCGCTGGTAAGATTCCTGGCTAAAGAATGATATTCGAAACGTCTTGGTTATGTGACTGTTGATAAAAATATATATTTTTGAAGCACTATTACACAATATTTTATACAATAAAGTAAACAAAATTGAATTGTTAGTGGAGATAACCTTCATAAATCATAACAGTTAAGTTTAAATCGTAATTAATTCAACACAGAGATAAAGAACGATTTGATCTTCAAAGAAATATCAACCAAATACATAGATTTTTTTGGTTCGTTTGTTCGTTTGAAATAAATCTATATAAAAATGCCTAAAAACATCCTTTCTACGTGTACTCTATAATAACTACATATTTACCAATTGTACATTTAGCTAATAATATATGTAACTAATTTAAAAACTGTACAGGAGTTAATATGCAATCATTACAGTTATTTTACAAAGAATATTATGAATCCTTACCCATATCAATAATTTAACATTTAAGGCTGTTTCTGAAGCAGTACATTACATTATTAACTGACATCAGCACATTTAACATAGTTTTAAAAAACATAACATAGGTAAAAAGAACGTAATGTTACAAAAATATATACATATAATGAATAATTAGCTTTTTGTTTATTTTATGAATATCAAATATCAACATTGGTCGTATTTTTTAGTTCAAAACAATCAAAAATTCTTATAGAAATTACGATAATGTCGTAAAAAAATCATATTAGAATATTACAGATTAAAGTATAATAATAAAAAAATCATATTAGAAGTCATTATAGTTGTCAATCAATTCTGCTTATTAAATCAATAATCATGTATTTTAAGCGGGCGAACCCGTGGGCGGGCCGCTAGTAAGTAAATAAATACATATAGTCAGGTGGCTATTTAATAAATCATTTTATCTTCACATTAAATCGAATCTCTCCGTTCAAGAATATTATTTTGAGGCCATAAATTAATCATGTAGGCTGTCGCTAAAATATCGCATTTCTAAAATGAACCGTGTGCAGTGGTGGCGCGGGCGCATCGTATCGGCGATAGAACATGCGCAGGCGCAGGCGCTGAGTCGCGCGCAACAACAATAAAACCACGCCAGTGAGCCGCGGGCCCGCTCGCGATCATTTCCTGGCGACAAAATCTACCGATACCATCAAGCCTTCATGTCCTTTCTAACGTTTAGATATAAATCAACCGTAAAATATCGTCGCCATTGGTCAAATACGAAGGCTCTTTAAAGTTTATTCAAATAAGCTATCAACACGACGGCGTTTAATGAACACGAAATTCCAATAAACCACGACAAAATAATAATAGCACGCGGCGGAGCAGCTAAGAGGACTCATTTGAATAAAGAAAATTACGCTCCATGTTTAAAAATATATCCACCATCAATTAGACAACGATTTCTTAATTATCTATTAAGATAATAGAAAGTCTCAATTAAAAATACAGTGATTGGGATGCAAAATAATTAAGTGATCGATTAAGTATGTATCTGTTCTTTATAGATATAACCTTGTGCAGCGTCATTTATTTGCAATTTACGCGATTGGATGTTTTGTGAATATCTGTTTTAGCTCTTTTAAAATGTTAGAATATTGACAAGAGCTGGCTGCTGTAGTATAATTTATACAATATAAAAATATAGAATACATTGTTAATTATATCTGAAGATATAAATATTTAGTTTTTATTTTATACTAAAATATGAACAAATTAGTTATTTTCTGTATATTTTTTTATTTAAAAAAAAATATTTAAATTATACATAATCCACTTATACCAATATAGATAAGCATAAAGTAAAAACACATACTATACCTACATATATTTATATTCATTAGAAATTCGAATCTGTGCTGTTGTGATTTAGATTAAACATTATCCTAGAGTCTCTCGTACATTGTTTTGTGAAGTACGACTATATTAATAACAACATCAATTACGAATATTAAAAAATTATAGCTATAAACGATGTTTACACACTTTCTAAAATTGTCGTGTACAACTTTATTGCTTACTGTGGCAATAGATACTTGTAGTTAATATTGGGGGACGATAAACGTCTCTATTCATTCGATGTTGACGTAACATAAATGAAGACATCAAAGCCTACGGTTAAACCACCCATGGTCATCATAAAAATTGCTGAAATTATACAGTATGTACACACGAAATGTTGAATTATCACTGTAATTACTATAATAGTTGATCATTGGAACCCGCTGGTTGGTGGCGACTGGACCATCTCTCATACGTACTCAAGCTCGCGTAGCTATCGTGATTTCTTTTGTTGTATATATTGAACCGAATAACGAAAGGCCGAGGTCAACCACTTTGTTACTTTCAGGTGTAGGTGACAAGAAATATATTTCTGTTTAAAATTAGAGTCTAATCTTTAATGTTATGCTTGTTCTCAATTTATTTTTATTATAATTTAGTTAAAAAATATACCTAATGTCATCCATATGTTCAAAATGGATGACATTAGGTTTGTATAGTCAAAGCACCTTATGTATAAAATGTCATATTTATACTTTTAAGTTTTCTATTGACGAAAAATGACTTACGACAAAATTTTTCATTTTAGAAATTAATTCATTCCTGAACTCTTTAACGATTGAAGACTTTATTTATTATTTATATCAGAAAGAAAACATTTACTAGTTTAAACTTATTACGTCAATAGCATAAGTGTTAAATCAAGAATATCAAGTAATAGCATCGTCGTAAGTTCTATAATATTTAATACGTCATTTAGTAATCCAAAATATGAAGAATAAGGGTGGATGACGTGTGGACAGAAAACAGATCTCATATTGACTCTCAATGACTTTTATCAGGGATCCGTATCCAAAGGATAAAACGGCACTTTAAAATAAATAAATTAATTAAGATAAAATAAATATAAATTTTTTGCCGTTTATAGATGGTACAGAATCCATCCATCGTGCGCGTGTCTAACTCACACTTGGGTGGTTTTGATTTTTCTAATTATTTTTATATCTTTTGGTAATAATGTAATTCAAAAAGAATTTTGCATAAATGATTTTTCTTACTTACATTGTCAGCGTGAAATAAAGTATATCATGTATGAGGAAAAGACCTACTTTCATAAGCCCTTCAAAGACTTTTTTTATATATATTTATTTCATCAAAGCAAAACACATATAATTATTTAATAATATCTTCATTTTTACAAGATTTTCAAAAATCGTAATTAATTATCTATCAAAAGTTTAAAGATATTAAAGTTACTATTAGAATTTCTAAAAAGTAAATGAAAGTTACTTCAACAAATGAAGAAGCTAGCTTCCTTCGTTATTGGCGTGTATAAATTCACCACAAGCGAGCAGTCAGCAGGCAGCAGGCTGCTCGGCGGCCGGCGCTCCCGCCGCGCCTGTCCGCCACGACACTAAATGCTTATAAACATTGTACCGGCTGAAATCAATGCCGATTTGATTTTGCAACCTTCATTAGGGATCCGGTTTTTCATTTCAATATGCTTTCGATCCTTAATGATTGTGCGGCAACAACGCTTTTATTCTGTATAATGCCGTATTTAGGAAGCGGCGCTTTTGATGTCATCATCGACGACGTTACCCGATAGGGATGTTGAATTCGATCCTGTCACTTTGAATTGTATCTTTTAAATAATGCACTATAGAATACTGTGCTGCAAATAACTAAAAATAGCTTGTTTATTTATACCTACATATGTACAAAAAAAAAACATTTCATACACAAACGCGATTTAACCTAACGACGAGAGATAGAAAGTAGCATCGGGAGGCTGTGCGGTGCGCACGATCGGTTGGCATCGAGAGATAGTGGCAATCCAACCAATTAATATGCCTAATGCTAACATCATTATTACTAGGCAGAGCACACTTAACATACTATATCCATTTACATTTTGATTTGTGTAGAGCTGCAGCGCGATTAATCGGCGAGCGGCGTGCGCCGGCGCCGCTGATTTATAACGAACGCGCGCCGCGACCGCGCACAACACGCTAACCTTCTCTACTTTTGTATTATAGATATAAACATTACATTATATATAACAACATATCAAACTATTTACGTATGTATTACATTTATTTAGGTATATTAGTCTAGTATAATAGTCTTAATTTATCTTTAATGTCAAAATAAAAACCACTTATATTTTTGTCTCACACTATATTATAAATATTTAAAACTATCGTTTTTACCGTACATAGTCATTATAGTTTCATACAAAAGTGTATGGATATATCGACAAATTTACACATATATAAATTTATTTAATTTAAATATTTTTAAATATAAACCCAACTTGTTTCATAATATTTTAATCAAAAGTATAAAAAGTTAATTTTTATTCCGTATTTCCTGAAAACTGTCCATTTTTATTTATTCCCAACATAATATTCTAATTGAAACATTAATATAAATAAGCCATGGTTTTACTTAGGAAATGCATTAAGCTGTCGTACATCAATTTTCAATTTATGATGGCGCGTGAGATAAAAAGGTATTTAAATTGCTCCAGAGTAAGGAGCATTCGTGTAATATAAGAGGTCGTAAACGTAGATTCTCATTTACTCAAAGTGCTAAATCTTGATTATTAAGATATTTAAAATAAATAACCCAGAAACAGATACACTCATTATGTACCTATAATTTTCTTAACATAAAGGCAGCTTTATTAAAATCATTCTCTTTAATATGGATATTTAAATGTTTTAAAACAATCTTGACTAAATCAATGCACAGTGTCTAAGTCTTCCAATCTTACTTAAGAAAAATGTTTATACTTACATTAATTTCTAATATCTAGGTGATATTTCTTTGTTTTTATTTGAATTAATTAACATAAATAAAGATAATATATCAGCCCGCTGACATAGAATATATAAAAAAATGTTATAGTGTCACGCAATTCCGCATACACCAGGATATGCAGAGTGAACCTAGAGTTGAAACACTCCGTTCTCCGGTTACTGTCCGAGCTCGAAAGAACAACCACGTAACAACTATCCAAAAGCAAAATGATGGACTCTAGCACGTTAAGAATGGCCAGAATTAGCAAAATTTCTATACATATGTACTTCAATCAATAGGAATTCAATAGGTTATTCAAGCGTAATTATACAATATAATTTATGTAATAAATACATAAAATTTACTTGCAAACATATATACAAAAAGTAAAAAATCATTAACAGTGGTGAATCTACTAAGTAGCTGTGTTATCAACATCAACAGCCGAACTTCTTTTGGAACCCAATGGAATTTTTACTTATTAATTAATAAGTAAAAATTCTTATAATCAAAAAACTAATTAAAAGTTTATAATACCAATAATTTAATGTCTAACACATTTTTAGGGTTCCGTATGTCGAAAGGTAGAAACACAACCTTAATAGGACCACTTTGTTATCCGTCTGCTAAAACCATTTATCTCAAGATCGCATGGAGGTATGAAGAAGAAGAGGTTATGCATCGATTTCGGTGCAATTTTTTGTGAAATTTGGAGCGTAATCACAACCTACAGGAAACTTCCCGAGAATCTACAGTTATGAAATTTGACACTGTACAAATAAACGGAAAAATCCGAAAATAATCTGAAAATTTATAGGTTTTATTTCATAGAAAAACAACCATTACAAATTATATTTGTGGCTCGTTTCTTACAATATGAATATGCCCGCAAACTTAAATTTGTTAAGTTTTTTAATCAGTATTATAAGTACTTCCCGAAATTGGTACGGAAGCTTCAGTGGGCGAGTCCGACTCGCACTTAACCGGTTTTTTTTTCTTACAATATATCACAATACATTATCATAAAAAATCAAATCAATTTTGAAATTATAATACGCATAAAATCTGCAATACGTTTACGGCGCGTTCGCTGGGAGCACTAAATTAAGTATCAGATGATCAGAGGCAGGTAAACGGTAGCGGTTGCGGGAACTGCCGGGAGCTGATCCGCCCACTCTCGTGATTTATCCGATCGGCCCTTCCATCGAGAGGGATTTGCTGTACGGTGAAATATCTGAAAATACGTTATGACGTTACGATTATTCAAAAAAAGTTTTTTTTTGTGAAAGAAAGTGCTATTAGTAGATTAATTATGAAATGTTATGACTTTTTTTATTATTTAAAAAGTATTTATAATATATTTTATAAAATTTGTTTATTTTATTTAATTTTATTAAATATATATTCTGGTGTCAACGATATGGGCAGAGCTAGTATGTTTTCACACTCCGCACTCTATTTTTAGCATATTTCTATCATCGCGTGTTTGCTGCTGAAATCGAAATCATGATTTTTGTAATCAAGCAGGAGAAATTAAAATACTTTTAAATAAAAATATAATACCTCGATTGGTGATCAACCCCCATACGTCACATGTACGATCTCTACTATAGCATCCTATCACCAATACCATTAAAAGAACATATATGTACGTATAAGTAATTAAAAAAAATTTAAGATATTCGCTATTTAAACTAAACTGTCAAATAAATTACAATAACTCTCACAAGTAGATAAACATTTCGATAAAAACTTAATATCATGTTAATATATTCAAAATACAAATATACTCGTCATCAATTACATTACGGCACTTAATTATTTATATTATATTATATAAATTATTGATTTTTATACCAGATATTGGAACTATAAATTATGGAAGGTTAATAATAATGGCAATAATTTTAATGAAAATTCGTCACACTATATTAGTTACGCGCAAATGTATGGGTAATATGGTCATAAATTAATAAATAGATAATTTTATGTTTTCGTGTACATGAGTACAATAAAAATTATATTTTTTAAGAACGAAGTAAATCAATCAGTCGTGGCGCAGGGACGCAAACGTGTGACTGTAAATACGACAGGTTGTGAATCCGATTCCCACTTAAGAAATTGAAATATTTAATATTTTATTTTTTTTCATGGTGTAGAGGCCAAGCGCGGCGTTGAGTTACGCCACTCAACACGCAATTCCACCAGAGTTTGGTGGAAAGTGGGAAGCGAAGTATTTTAACACTAGGGCAACGCTACCTACAGTGCTACACGTGGTATAAAACGTGAAATTGGAAAATATAATAATTAAAAATACATATCGCAGTCTGAATTTTGTATAAGAACTACATTACAATATAAGATTATTTTTATTATTAATTATTTTACAGACTTTAATTAAATACCGCAGAAATATTTCTTACGCTACCGTGATTCAGTTTGACAGTGTACTGCGTTAGTCACAAATTCAATCTCTATTTTAACAAATGCTTTCTTAAATACTTGCTGTATTTGACCACTATTGACATACTTTAAAGTTATTCTTGTAGGTTAACTTTAGTTGTACTTTTGTAAGAGCCAAAAATTCATGAGACCATTATCGCGGAATTCGTCAACTTAGTCTGCAGTTGCTGACTGAAAAACGCGATACTTACGAAACTGCAGTAGGGGAAAGATTATATTTAAATAAATTCTATTTCTCACTTTTAAAACAGACAGAATTTTGTCACTCAACGTGAAAGAAATGAAACAACAGAGACAAATGAAAGTGAAAAAGCATTAAATTTCAAATGTTTATTTAGTTCTAACAACTCCTAACTGCGAGCTTTATCGAGATCAACCTCCTCTTAAGTGAGTGAAAAATAATAAAGTATACAGTAAGCTGACATACCCATTCTAGTCGCTTTATGTGGTTTCATAGTGTTTAAGCGCCCACACTGCCGCTCAGCGACCATTTAAATTTATTACTAGTAAGGAATATAGCATATTGGTTCAACTTTCAATACAAGGGGATAAAACGAAAATGATTTGCAAGGGGCATCGTAAATTTGAAACAAGTTTAAATTTCAAACAAACATGATCGTGTCAATATTGTAAGCGGTAATATAAAACCTCAATAAGCAACGTAACATCTCAAGCTATTATCTTTCAATGGAGCTGCGCGGGCACTCGACTTATCTAGCAATTAAATCGACATTCAGAAGCCAATGTGGCTTTAATTCTGTGCGAGCACGCCACCAAATACTTAACAATGACTCGGATATATGACAAATAATGTTTTGATTGGACACTCGGTACACCAGGGTCTCCACAACGCAGTTATTTGATTTCTGAACAACAATTAAACTTTATTTTTGCCAATGAAATTGTAACTTCCTTTGTTTGCAGGATAGGAGGAGAGAATCTAGTGTTAAGAAACTCCGTTCTCCGCTTTATAGGTTGTCAGTATCCAATTTGTTATTGTTTGCCAATAGTAATTAAAATGAAATATTGATATTGTACATCAGTTTCATACCTACTTGCACATAAACTTCTTACAATGTCTTTTTTAATATGGGCACATTATATTAAAAAAAATATTAGTTATTTGTAATAAAGTATATCAAAGTTAAATATATATATATGAAATGCCGTCTCTTGCCTCACAATGGGCACTCGTCTATAAAAATGATGTAGTCATCTGCGTCGTTATTACACTCAATAATGAATATAGTGTGATGAACTTTCCTATCAGATGGAGGTGGGCCATGACATTTTAAGCTGTTCGATATATCTCATTGATACCTTCTCCTTCGTCTATTCTAATTTAGTTAACCGTAAAAAATATTACTATTATTATGACTAACGATATAACATATAGAAAATAATAACTTTATTTTTTAACTGTTATAAAGTATGTCATCTGATTTTGGGTTAAGTGTTAGGCGAGCTCGAGCAGTACGGGGCGTGTTCCTGAGCAGGACTCGTAAATATTCATAGCGGCAGCCGGCGACAAAATGCTTTTCATCGGCACTGGGACGACCTCCCGACGCGCGAGTTATTGCCTCCAGTTCCGGGGATGACGTGCATCTATACATCCTCATACATCCTCAAATACGAGTTTCAAAAAGCTGTACGAACAAAATTCTCTCCGCCTCTTGCCTTGCCCTATTTATAATAGAGGAACTCAGTTTTACAAGTTAATTCTGAGACAAAATTTTCTTTACTTCTTTCGTTCACTAACTTACAGAGTCGTGCTGGGCGAATCACGATTATTATGCGACACCGGTGACCAACTGCTTAGAGGATATTCATGAGTTCGTAGCTATACAGTCTTTATTAGATCTTAACAGGTTGCTTTTATTTTGTCCAATAATTTTATTCATTGCAGTTATTACGTGTTATATACGAGTTTTATTATCTTATTCCCACACTTTTACTGCATACTATTATAGAATTTGTTTTTTTTTGTTTCATATGAATATCTACTTAGATATTTTCTTATCTCGTTCGCTGTATACTAGAATAATAAATCAGCTTCACGCTGTATCCCGCACACAGCAGGGTATGCAGAGGGAACATAGTGTTAAGACACTCCATTCCCCACTTTCTGCCGAATTCTGGAGGCATTGCGTGTTAAGTGGCAGAACTCAACGCCGCGCTTCGCCTCGACACCAGAGCGAAGAAATGGAAATATAAATTTAAGTAAATATTTCATCTCCTCGAGTGGGGATCGAACCCACAACCAGTCGGTTTTACAGTCACACTTTGTGCCACTGCGCCACGACCGGTCTCTACTACTAGAATAATATTTAATCTATTACATTACTTTTAGTTTCATGTGTTGTCTTTATATAGAGGCGGGTGTCAGTTTTCCAGTTCCCACAATAAATCTTGCAGTCAAAGGTCACCGCCTAATTGCGCGGCGTTATCGACACATCGAAGCGCTCCAGGAGAGTAAATTTATCAATAACATGTAATTAAAATTATATATATGGATCCACAGTTTTAGTCAGTTCTTTTATGGTCTATAAAGTAACTGTAATTAAATATATTGTAGACACGTATGAAATAAAAAAAGCAGTCTGTCTGTTAATTGTTTTACATAGTTTTTTCTACATTTCTTATCTGTCATTTGACTTGACACATTTGGCAAAGTAGACTATTCAGAAACTTGATCCTATACCTAATAAAAATATTTTTTGAGCGTTATTCATGTCCACAACAACATTTAGTTATTAATGTAGTACCTACGTCTTAACACAGACTTATATAAAACTGTTAAATGTAAAAGAGCGTCTTGTTGAAACTTAAATATATATTTTTAAATGTCTAATACACATAATATTGTAAGATCACTGTCGCTTAACTTAACAAAACTACTACGATATTGTCTTCTCAAGTAACAGTCTCGGAACTTGAATACCGACTCTCAAATTACATTCCGAATATTAACAAACCACTATGTATGCATATAAGTACATACAATACGTTTGATACGATAATACCAAATATAAATAATCCGGCCTCTCACGAGTCCCCGAGGCAAATTATTACACATTCGCTCCAAGAGGTCCGTGCCCGTCATTAACCGGGACATTTTTATACTTCTCTCTTTAATTTCCGTCATTGCACATAAATGATGGCGCTGGTATCGCGGAGCGCCGCGGGGACTGTGAAGCCATCTTATTTATGGCATACTGTTTAAGCTAACCACAATCTATTAATAAACTTACTTATGTTAAAATAGAGAAAGAAAATATGAACTAGTTAAAAATATTTTTATTTAATATCAAGATTACTTTTTAAATTAAATATAAGTACGGATATGATTTTATCTTAAAACGGTACAATGATTTCCAATGTAAACAGATAAACGTCAAAGACAAGCAGAGTGGCGAAGTGCATTTACGACGTCACCGTGAGATTCAACAGTGAGCTATCATATATAGATACACGGCGGCACTAAGTGGCCGGGCGCCCGCAGCGTCCACCACTTGATGAATTACACAAACACCAATCAGTTAATTATTTTATTCACGTCGCTCAACCTCTTATCTGTCTTTGTGTTCAACATAATTGATATGTTAAGTCGATGGAACAATCGGAGCGTCAAGCCGGATCGACATCGCCTGCGTCTCCTCGGGAATCAAACGACCCGCTCGCCGCCAATCAAATCACCATTTTACGTCAGTATCGACACAAAGAACTGCTTTAACATAACACGTCACATGCTGGTTTGCTATTGTCCGCTTACCGAGCTTATAGATATATCCAAATACTTCCTAAGACCTTATTAAAATAAAGACATATCTAAGTTGCTTTGCTGATTTCATACAATGTTTTAAATATTTTGCTTAAATGAGTATACAGATAAATAATACCACAATATTGTCTAAAATACGGAGCTACTTATGCAAAATTTGAAATAATATCAGTTTATACGATTGCCAGGGCGGTGTAATTAACAAGTGGCGCACGTGCTGACAGGATCGTAAACATTCCACGTCGGATTTATTTGCCTCCATAAGAAGCGGCAATTAAGTCATACCCTTTTAAAGTGCCCCGTCCGTCTGAACGACTTAACTTATCTGAAATGCATAGGATTGAATTATTAGTAGCAATTAAAGACGTCTCAAAATATGTGTTATCAATATTTTAATACGGTAGCCGCTTATATATTTAAATTTTATGTACGCGTGACTGTGTTCATTATAGGAATATTCTCGTCGTCGATATGTTAATGAAGGTCTTTAGATTAAGCGCGCAACGATTACAATGTATACTACCTTTTTCATGTTTTCGCGCGATATTATTTTCCTGTATTTACCTCGTTATATCTTGACCACCTAATAAAATAAACAAGGCTAAGTTATTAGAACTACACAACAGCAGTAGTGATTTGAGATAATTATTTAACCTTTATATAGCTAATATAATTGCAATATCTCTGTTTATAATTATCGTAGTCTCTTCTTAGTTTTTTTTTTATTCGGTGAATTTGATGATTTGCTATATGGAGTTTTTGTTATCCTGTCATTTTGCAAATGTGTACGATTTGATGCTTCGACGTTAGATTAAACCAAAGATTAATGCTAACTCAGCTTCACACAGCAGGGTAGCCAGAGAGAACCTAGTATTAAGACACTCCGTTCCCCATTTTCTACCGAATTCTGGAGGCATTGCGTGTTGAGTGACCGAACTCAACACCGTGCTTTGCCTTGACACCAGAGCGAAAAAATGGAAATATAAATTTAAGTAAATATTTCATCTCCTCGAATGGGGATCGAACCCACAATCAGTCGGTTTTACAGTCACACCTTGTGCTCCTGCGCCACCACTGGCGTTAAGAAAAGATTAATTCTAATTTCATAAATGCTCCTATATATCGACATCCAGTGCATGCTTTCTACGTTATTACAATACCAGTAACCAAAACAACCAAAATTAAAACCATCGAAATGTGTCATTAAAAATATATTAACATTCCTTCGTATGATGTACTAAACTCATATATTTTTTTAAATTCTTGACAAATTTCATAAAACACAGTAGATATGGATTTTTTTTAAACTCTTTATAAAGAAAATATCGATATAGTCTAATGTAACTTCGTGTCAAAGTTTTGGAATGCGATCATGGCGACGGGAATACGTGTTGGGTTATTAATTTGTGAATATTAAATATTCATGAGTGGGACAGACGTAGCGCGAGTCGTCATTCGTTTTCTATTCGAGAATTGAACACACATTTTTTAAGGAAGTAAACATTTTTATTAAGGAGATCACTTTATTGTTATTACTAATTTTATTAACCTAAAATAATTGAGGCCAGTCGTGGCGCAGGGGCACAAAGTGTGACTGTAAAACCGACTGGTTGTGGGTTCCATCCCCACTCGAGTAGATGAAATATTCACTTAAATTTATATTTCCATTTCTTCGCTCTGGTGTCGAGGACAAGCGCGGCGTTGAGTTCTGCCACTCAACACGCAATGCCTCCAGAAAGTGGGGGACGGAGTGTCGGACGGTTATTTATGTATAGCCAACGCCATAATAAGCTGTTATTTTCAATGTAAGAATAACATAACTACAAGCAATTATCAAAATTAGCTTAATGTTTAATAAAACAGCCTTACTTTAAATAACCAATAACACTATTCAAATGTTTATAAAAAATAGAATTGAAAAGTTGTCACACTACAGCGTGCTTCACACATCTAAATATAAAGATATTTTAAAAATAACGCAAATATTATTCTATTATATTATAACATAATTCCTCTACAAAACCTCAAAAGCAAATAGATATGTGTATATTGAGACCGATACAAATTATGCGAACAGCATCCGTACGCCGCGCCGTAACTTTTATTGCTTTATCGCCATCGATATCCGACCCGACTGCTTCGGTTCTCAGCTTAATTCTATAATTGTCTTAATCACATAAATCATATATACACATACATATAATATAATATTGGCTGGATTTAAAGATTCAATATAATAAATCGTGTAGCGGTAGAGCCTGACGCCGACTCCGGTAGCGGTGTAGAGGTGCAAGCGTAACAAATGAATGCGTGTGGGTAGTAGTGGTAGTTGCATCTAGATATACTAGGACTAAGATAATCTCGTCAATAGGAAACGTCAAATCGTATTGAATTATCAAATCACTAATTCGGTTAAATGTTGTATTCACATTTAAAACCCGTAGAATAGTTATATATTTTTTTTTAATTTAGTCTATTTATGATATTTGCTACTAACAGAATTAATAATTGTTGCCAATCGGCACGCAGTGGCACAAGCGTATGACTCCAAAGTGTGTGTGTGCGTAAGGTTGTGGGTTCAATTTCCACTCGAGGAAATGAATTATTATTTATGAATATTTTTATTTCTTTCCTGTGGCACCAAGGCATTAGAGATGCCCACATAGGTCCGGCATTGTGTTCCAACACTCAACACGCAATGCCTCGAACAATTCGACGGAAGTGGGGAACGGAGTGTCTTATCACTAGGTTCCCTCTGCATAGCCAGCTATATGTGGGATACAAATTGAATCTGTATTATTAATAATAAAAATATTGTTTTGCTTTTTTCCTAGGACTCTACGAAGTCTATTGGATATAAATAATTGAAGAGGTCGTCTAATGTTATACTAAATATTATTGAAAGGGTACGAAAACTTTGAGAATCTTAAACGATTAAGTAAGAGACAACCGACCCCAATTGACCTGCCAAAACCAATTGTAAATTATGTATACATAAGTACTAGACCACGTGCATAAGTACCATTCGAAGGTAATCAATGACAGTATATAAAGCGATTTGGTGTCCCGTTCTAATCTAGTGGAGTATTTCATCGCAGGCTTAGGTAATGTTAGTACGTATTTACGTGATTTAGATTTTTAAAAATAGATTATAATCTAAGTACTTTCTTGTACAGGGATGAACTTGGACTTGAAACTTGCATATTTCAACCAAAATTTCGAAAATCTCAATCAAAAAATTAAAAAGTTTGAAATGTACCCTAGGAAGCAATAAAAACACATTTTAAATACTCCACCGCCGCGCGCCGTCGTAATGACATTAACAACGAACACACCGCTAAAACAATAATTTCACGTTTGTGACAGCCGTAACTACGTGTGGACAGTGTAAACGAGTAAAAACCTCATAAAAATATGAAGTCGCACTGTGTCGACATGCAGTGAGACGACTAGACGAGACGCGACGTATACGTAGATGATGTAGAGCGAGCGGCTAACTCATACGGCGCACGCGCATCGAGCGGCGCGGCGCCAGTGCCGGCCCGTGCTGCGCTTAGTTGACTTATAGCCCTTGTAATGTATCGCAATGCCTCTATCTCTCATGAATATTTATCGAAAAAAATATGTTCGTATTAATATATAATGTCGTACGTGCATGGACATTAAAGCAATAAATATATCACGGAGATCGTTAACTCAGAATATTACTGCGTAATTATTTATTTTTTGTAAATGAAACGGACGTCTAGTCTAATAAGCGCATTGGGGATGCTATTAAGTACATTAAAAAGAATTTAAATGCATGTACTTCGCTGCAGGCAAGAAATAATTTAACTGGTACAATTCGATTACTAATATTTCGAAAAATAAATATAGTACAAGTTGTTTCAATAATAATTAAGCGATATTAAAGATATATACGTATTAATTGTCTCCAATAAGTGGAAGTAAATGTATATCGGCAAAAATATTTGATGCAACTTGAAAACTAAACAGCTTTACTACTTGCTTCAAAATGACGATAATAAGTACAAATTTATACATATCATAAACTAAGTTTTGTTTACGTTTCATTAATTTTAATATAAAATGAAAAGTTTTTAGGCCTATAAAATAAAACGTATACACATTTTTTCATCTGTATCATTTAAAAACGAAATCTCTCGAAATTAAACTCTGCTTCTCGTGTCTAATAAAGTACATTTAGGGTGGTCATTAAAAAAATATTTTACCGCTTTTAAATAGCAAGATAATGATCTGGAGAAAGTGACGATACATTTAGATCGTTACTATGTAACAGTCCCATCTTGAAACTGAATCTGTCTTATGGTTTATGTGTTTCTTCTTAAATATTATAAGGAAAAAAGAATTTGTCTCAACTGTGTTATAATTTGATAAATAATATCATCATTGCTAATTACTACTTGATAACTTACTAAATATACCTACAAATTGGGGAAACTATAATATAATATAATATAATGAAACGAAACGAGAAAAACAATATTATACACCTAATAAAAACAATGTTGAATTTTTGCGAAAATGTTCAGATAACAAACTCTAAACAAAAATGTGTATAGTAAAATATCCATTCAAGAGCGCGTCTCACGTCTTAATGAGGTCGATACGTCTTCCCGTACATTATGGGATCAAACGAAGGGTCAAATTAATTTAATTATTAATTCAAATGACTCCAATTAAATGAAATATTTCACACAAACTAATATAATTTTGTACTTCAAAATATTAAATATTGAAGATTACTTTAGTAGTAAATACTATTATTAATGTATAAAAATAAAAGTAGTCAAGTGCGAGTCGAACTCGCCTATGAAGGCTGACTTACGAGTAAGTAGCATAGATTAATTACACTTTGACGGAGTGAAGGTAACCGAAAGAAAGAAAAAATAGCGATCGATTTTTTTTATTTATGCTTATAAAGTTTTCAAGAACAACGCTAGGGCACCGGCTAGTCTATTTTCCTACGAATTTTCTTTCTTTTTTCAGTCACGCCGCAGGATACTGCAAATAGCAGGAGAGGCAAAGAGAACCACTCCGTCTCTCACTTTCCGCTGTTTTTTTGAAGCATTGCATGTAGTGTGGCGGAGCTCAACACCGTGTTTCGCCTTGTTACCAGAACGAAAAAATGAAAATATAAATGAATAATAATTTATCCACCCGAATGGAGATCGAACCCTCAACTGTCGCGTTGTCAGTGTGATTGTAAACGTGACGCTTGTGCCAAAGCGACACGACGGCCTCAAGGAAAAGAGATCTTTAAGCGCCCAAACCCCTTTCATCAGGAACAACACACTGACACCTGACATACATAGCTCTAAGAATATTAATGTAGGATATGTATTTCGAAGTTGCAGTCCTAATTGCAGTTCAAGAGATGTTCACATAAATAAAACGATGAGCGGCTCCGCTCATTTGTAGAGGCAGACGGTTGTCGTGTAGTCATATTAATATCGATGCATAAGAAATTCGTTATGGATGGGTTACAAGGTTGGCTATTACTACGTCGATAACCTCGCGTAGCAAGCTGAACATCGCTACTTCTCTCTATCTTTTTAATTATGTAGAGTATTTGGCATGGATTAAATATTTTTCTTAATTTAAACTGTAAATTTTAATTATTTTTTATTTTTAGTAGTTAGCACCATTTTTTACCCAAGGTACTATGCATAGTGCATAGACTGAAAAGTATTATATGTGTAACAAAAATTGAAAAAAATATATTTGTACAATTTTCAAAATATAACTCTGTACTACAGTTAACACTCTACGAAATATAATTTATGAGATGGTACTTTATAATAATTTTTTTTTATATTTGTTTTAAATATTTTGTTAAAGATGAAGCCTGTTCCCAAAATGATAAGGAAGTACTGTTCGCGATGCTTAAACTGAGATTTGCATTTGCATGAGTGATTAGTAATGTAGTATTTGTGAGTGACCAAAAAAAAGATTTAAAATCAAGTTTATTAGTAGATATATTTATTTATTTATTTATTTATTTAGATTCACCAGTGGTAAATTACATTCATTTTACAAAAATATTAATATTTTAATTCTATATTATTACTAAATGCATTACCTTTTAAGGCGAATACCTCATGCAACATAGGAGACTAGTGTATAAAAGTTAAAAAAAAAATATATATATATATATATATTAATTATTGGTAAAGTCTAACTACATAAATTTAAAAAGGATAAGTTACTATAATTTGTTGTTGTAAAAAAAAAAAAAAAAATAACGATAATGGTAAAAATTACATTGGTAAATTACAAGCTCAGCGTTGAGTTTTGCCATTTGCAATCAATGAATTGAACCGAAAATGGGGGATATCTTAACTCTAGGTTGATTATGCCTATCCTGGTATACTATAGTTACTGAAGTAATTGAAAAAAAATATATAATAATAAATCAACTTCACGGTGTATCCCGCACACAGCAGGGTAGGCAGAGGGAACCTAGTGTTAAGACACTCCGTTTTCCACTTTCTGCCGAAATATGGATGCATTGCGTGTTGAGTGGCAGAACTCAACGCTGCGCTTTGCCTTTACACCAGAGCAAAGAAATGGAAATATAAACTTTTAATAAATATTTCGTCTCCTTGAGTGGGGATAGAACCCACAACCAGTCGGTTTTACAGTCACACTTTGTANGTATTAACAGGAGAGCCCCCTATGTAATATTTAGTGGATGTTAGTCGTTTCTTCTTTGTAAAAGTTATATGAGAGCAATATAAAAAAAGATATAAGATATCAATATATAAGATATCAATAAAAAAATATAACAATTCTTCTCATAGTATATACATACTCTCGTCTGCTGTGTCGTTTGAGTCGTTCCGGTATATCATGAAGAACAGCGTTTTTTCCACGACTCTAGTTTTTCCACAGCATTAGGTCACATACTTTTTTCACTTTTCATAAATCAAACACAAGAAATGTTATCTTTATAGTGGGCCGGTTATCGATAAGCAGTATAAGCTAGTTTAAGCCAAGCAAAACATGCGCCGTGATTGACGGCCGATGTCACTTCTAAATATATACGAACACTCACACAAATGCAAAGCTCAGCCTAGCGTTCCTCGCGGAGTGTAACTTAGATATCTGCAGTTTAATATTAACTGATACATAATCCGATGTAAACTATTTCACGAGTTTTCATTAGATTGATGTTTTTATATGTATGGTAGCAAAATACAAAAAAAAAACAAATTCGAGGTAACGTAGATATTTCGCCATATCATTCTGTAATAGTGTCGAAATATCTTCGTTATTGACCAATCGTCTAAAAAGCCTTTCTTTTGAACTAATTTGATCATGCCAAAGAAACAGAAGCAGGTTACGTAAATAAATTATTTTTAAATAGAAATATGTTAAAATGTGCCATATTGTTAATTAAAATTAAAATGTAATAAGCATATTAAAACCGATAGACACTATATAGGTTGCCGACAGATTGTGTTCGCAAACGAAGCGTGCGGCGTGCTGTGCGGGGGGTCCGTGCCGCCGATCCATTACGAACCGAAACTATACGATTATACCAATAATCGACAATCGATTATAACCAATAATCAGTAATCGATTATTAAGTGAAATTAATTTTATTGGGTAATAGCGGCCCGAGAGTCGGACGGGGAGTCGTTTTAGTACCACGGTTTGAGTGGATGCCGCTTGGTTTTCGACATCGCTACAGAGCGCCGCTCGTAACAAGCTTATTACTGTTTGACTTGACAATAACATTTAAATATAAATTACAGTGTAACTAACATAACTTTAACGAACGCTCAAATAAAACCTTTCGTTAAATATTACAAGATTATCTTTAAGAAAGACGAGGTTATATATAGGATCAATTTGAGTATAAGAAAATTGATGTGAAACAGAAATATATTGAAATATGACAAGTCGAATCTGTATATAGTAGAAGAGTTATAGAAATTATAATTAATATAAACCACCGAACAAAGGAGGTAACGATGGTCAATGGCATTTGCTTGTCAATGGATACATATAGATTATAAATTACATCATTTTCCTACAATGTTGCCGAGATAATGGTGTTTCCAGTTTAGCTAACAATTGACCTAGATCACCTATGGTCGTTAAACAATCTTAACCAAAGCACAATGCACTTATGACTTGATAAAATAAATGATAAATGTTTCTTCAAAGAAAACAATTGAAGCTTTTAACATTGTTAAGTATGAACGCACAAAACTAAACGCACGATACGATACAATTCATACGTTGTAGTAGGTTGTAGTAGGTTAACTGAAGTTACTCTTATCGAACAAAATAAAATTAAAAAGTGAACAATGATCTAAAGTAAATATCGTAACGGGTTGTCGGACAGCTCGAATCCACTTTACAGTCAACGATATAAAGTCACTGTTAACGTTATTAAAACACAAAAATATAATAAATATGTATAATACATTAAAATATATTATTATATGTTATCATTTATTTTAGGTATACGAAAACTTTCATGTATTTTATTAAATTTTGATATGCGAATTATGACGAGAGTTTTAAATCTTGTAATTATTATCTTCGTAAATATTGTTTTAACGTACAAATTTGAAATTATTTTTAAATAATTTCTTTTTTAATATATACCTACTATACAAATAAAATAATTCACGTAGCTACAATTCTTCGTAGCCTTTAGATCGTGATATATAAAGAACGGCTTAATGGGTGCGATATAAAGTAAGCGGCGTTGGCGCGCGTGTGGCCACCGTTACCGTCACACAACAATGCCAGGCTGATATAAAGAAAACATTTTTTATTTAAATTCCATTATGCACTGTGGTCATTATATAACGGTACGCAGCCATATAGGCCCATCTTAAATACGAGAAACACATCACCTTAGAAACCTTATTGTATTATTATTCATGTTAGTATCATAAAATCTTCCATATATAGGAAATATATACATATAAGTATCTAAATACATAAATACATCCAATCATTTGCAATCTATAGAAAGTACATTTCAATTTTGTAATGGTGTTTGGCCGAAATACGACAGCCGTGCAAATTGTGCTCATTTTGTTCTGAATAGCTCTTGACCCCTCTGTCTTTATTATTAGTAACTTGAATATATCAAATGCAAGGTAGATGTCTTTCAGCTATTTCTCATTATCCGCTTTTGTTGCGTCGAACCGCGTGCAACAGTGGAAACCGCGACAGCCGACGATAATTAATAATATTAATGACACTATCCTCTTATAACTCCAGAAACATTTGATCCGCTATAAATCAGTACGCAGTGGATGTAGTCAGAGTCAGGTCGGAGCCTGGTCGGTAGTGTTCCAATTAATTAAAGACATCAAGGGAGCCGGCCGATCACGAGCACGGCAATAAAATAGTTCCAACATGTATATATTAACTTAATTTTTTTTATAAAAGCAATTACATGTTACAATGGAACATACGATTTATTTATTTTGTATATTGAGTGCCTACGACAGATAAATTATGAGCTATCTATATAAGAACTCCGTAAGTTTCTACTGAAAATACTAAAATGAATACCATTTTAGAATCCTCAGAAAATACTATATTACATATATGTATATTATCATACTCATGAGATATAATATTTACTTAAATTTATATTTCCATTTCTTCGCTCTGGTGTCAAGGCAAAGCGCGGCGTTGAGTTCTGCCACTCAACACGCAATGCCACCAGAATTCGTCAGAAAGTGGGGAACGGAGTGTCTTAACACTAGGTTTCCTCTGCCTACTCTGCTGTGTGCGGGATTCTGCGTGAAGCTTAAAAAAATATACTCATATTATTTACATTGCACATTGAATTCATCTGCACCGTATTCTCTCTATTATTTTGTAGCTTGCACTTCACTATGTATTTTATAAGACCTATTTATCATTCGCAATCAAACTCGGCCGTGGTAGCATGATTAACCACTTGTATTATCGCCGCGGACGACGGACACTCGCGTAAGCGTGTACCTACATCATTCCGATATCCATCCGTCATACTAGTAAAATCTATATGTCTATAATATTGCTAGTTGAAATCGATTTTTTATATGTATTTTATCCATATATGCATATGCATTTAATGCATAAATAAATTTGTAAATAATCATGTCAAGAAAGAATCAAAGAAAAGTTGTGTAATTATTATAATCATACTTTATATAAAATAAAAATAATTCCCAAACAGGTATAAACGCTTCTCTCGTACTTGCTAATAATTTGAATATAGTTTTCAATGAAATGTAGAGTGATTCAAGAGAGCCATGTGTACAACAATAAAGATTCGATAATATGAGAGTAAAGTCAAAAATTACAGATGTCGTAAAAAATTAAAAAAATGCCCTTGCCCTCCATAACAGGAAATAACGAAATAACCATATTAAAACTATTTTGGTTATTTTGTTACTTTGACGCTGGTGAAAACACGAGCGGAACTGAAACATTATTATTATACATTATTGGAACGGAAAAATTCTAATAAGAAAAGTATCAAAAAAACAATATACGTCCATTCGTAATCAGAGCCAGTTCCTTAAAGTTGAATATATATGTATATAATAGTGTCGCGTGGCACTATCTAATTATGCAGTTCTACCAGCCTACCAACGATTTACAATATGTAATTATTATAACAAAACTTCATAACTTATCTCCGGTTCTGCCCCTCCATATAAGAATGAGAGATATTTCAGGTATTCCCAACGTTGTCATTTGATTGCACATTGCACGATAACTGTTAATAGAATTTAATTGCAGTTTGGTATCAGATTTCTAATTCTCAAAGCGATTCGAAATTATAAGCAATTTAACAGCACATAAATCAATATAGAAATATGAATATTAAATACCTCATAAAATAGAAGTATCGGAAAATAATTAGTATTTATAGTAACAAATATAAACATGTCGAAATATGTTTTGAAATCTTAAATTAACTAATCTACTAAAGTTATCCTAGCTACTGTAGCTTTTATGCATGTCATTTAATGTTAATTTCACGCTATAAACTGAATAAACTTCGTTAACTGTTAATTTCAATAAACCTACAAGAAATTATCACTTAATATTCCAAAAAGGTTCCCGGTGATTTTTTTATTTTAATTTTTGACGAATTCCCAAAATTGTTGAATCGTTTCTTTTTCACGTTCACTGTATCCGGCATGCAGCAGGGTAGACTGAGATAGCCTAGAGTTAAACACTCCGCTCCCCACTTTCCACTTAATTCTGGAGGCGTTTAGTACGCGCTTTGCCTCGACACATTCTTGGGCTGTTGTCAACTGATGACTGGTTGCTACATGATATTTAAAAAAACGTCTTTAAAACAATGTCTAATTATAGTACAATTTAAACATCAACAAAACCTAAAAAATATAACTTAAATAATATAGTTGAAGTCGTAACACATTGGAAAAAGATAAGAACAGCATTACTAAAGTCCGCAGTACGCAGTCCAAGCCGTTAGTACCTACACGCGAGCGCGCTTGTTATGGCCATTGTGAAGCCGCCGATGATACATTATTTTTATAACAATAAATCGTAAGTAAAGCACCGCGCACGCGCACCCGGTGGTCCTTGCTATTCCCTCATGCTTTTTAAGTCTTCTTAAGAACAAATTGAAACGAAGCTTCTTATAGAAAAAATGAACTGTGTTTGTGTAGTAGTGAAGCTTGAAATAAATATATAATAAAAAAAACTATTTCCAGATTACAGAGAGTATTTAATAAATTGTTGGTGTATTGAGACAAGTCGTGGCGCAGTGACGCAAGCGTGTGACTGTAAATGCGACTGGTTGTGGGTTCGATTCCCACACGAGGAAATGCAATACTTAATACTTTAATTACAACAATACAATTAAAGGAAAACATTTAGTTCCGCCACTCAACACGCAAGATTTTATTTTTATTAGATTGGACTTTTTCTTTTCAAATCTTATATGTTAGGTAAGCCTCATTGATTAAAAATATACCAGGACAACTGATAAGGCATAGGCCAACAAAGATCGTAAAAGCTAATAGCACCTTACATGAGGCATTTAATTTGTTTTTTAATTAGCGGATGGTGTCGATTCAAACGCCACTAAAGATATTAATGATAAACAAAATGTAAAGTCTCTATTATTACCCCATATATCTCATACGAGATAAAACTCTGGCGTTTAGTGGACATGTTGTTTCAAATATTTAATTATAAATATCAAGCTACTTTACAACTTAACGAGTATTGACATTGTATAGAAATTAAGATTTTTCAACAAGTTATAATATAAATACTGAAAAACTCAATTTAATAACGTTTTTGTCTTAGTATTGATATTATAACTTCAATTTAATTTTATATTTCCTCGAAAAATATTAATAAGTAATTAACACTTTTGAAATTGTTATAATTGTTACAAAGAGGATTAAAGTTTATATTCGTATTTGAACGTATTTAAAAACTGTACAATGGCTAATATGAAATCAATAATTTACTAATAGTCTTCTTGTAATAAGTTATATTAAGCTCCAACCTTCTTTAAATGTATAATTCCACCAGCAACATATACATGAGAATACATATAATTTGCTTAAACCTAATTAAAATTACAAGTTTCACTCAATCAAGTACCTATAATCTGTATAACAAAATAAGCTATACCGTTACGCCTAAGATCAAATTTTCGATTAGTTAAAAGAAGAAGCCACTCTCTATATCATTTGATTCGAGATATGTAATTTGAGCATATTTATTATAAAAATACGCAATTAAGAAACCAATACGCTGAATATTCTCTTAATCAAATGTCAGATTTGGTCACTTTTAACTTTAATGATAGAGTCCCTCGGCTTAAGCTTATATGATTAATATCATCACAGAGGAATAAACTTTAAGTTCTAGGAAAAGTGTGGGTAATGTGTTGTGCGTGTGTGTATGGTACTACTGATGCTGCGCGCACGGAAGCGCTATCACTCGCCCATCACCTCGTGATTTATGAGAAGCCTTCTCAAAAACCCATCTTGACTTAGAAATTAAAAATGAAATAAAAATATTTATAAGAAAATTCTATCATGTAGTTTCTTTTTATTGCCAATTTATAAGTACAATAATATGGATTTAATGTTATACTAAATTAAAAAAAATGATTGATTTCTAATCATTTTATCCCAATTTTTAAATTATACAAGAACAAGAATGCAACGCTACGTCAACTCTAGGCTCAATTTAATCGGTCGATATAATTAAACTATAAAAGGGATTAAATCTGTACATGAGGCACAGAAGCACAAATGTGCGGCTGTTGGAAACGCGACATTCCCACTCGGGGGAATAACATACTTAATATATTAATTTCCTCCTTCTAATTATAGGCGGCGTTGAGTTCCGCCACTCAATACACAGTGCCTCGAGAATTCGGCGGAAGGTGGACAAAGAAAGTGTAATGGAAACAGAGTATCTTAACTCTGGGCTCGCAAGTTTTCTATTCTTAAAAAAAGAAATCTGTACATTGAATAAAAAGCTAAAAAAATAAACCTACTATTTAGTATTTATAAAAGCAACAAAAGAATTTTTTTTATTTTTGTCCATTATTCGCTTTTCATGAACACTATATGTGAATCTCTAGCAGCCTATCTATATCCATATTATCCGTATTATCTATATGATGTATTAATATTCAAATCTAGATAGGTACTAGAAAACGAGATGAAGTTCAATATAAATATGCTTTTCCAAAACCCAAAGACAAGAGTATAATGTAAACAACTGAATTTAGAAACAGTGAAGATGTGTGAATTTTAGGGGTGAAATGTTTTGCATCGTGTGGCACATCACAAAAATTGCTTGGTCTAGTACTCTTAATTTTTTTATTATTACGCTTCTACAATAGATAGTTTTACACTCGTCAGGAGAAAAAGGCAAAAATAAAACTATTACTCTTTAGAGAGCTAGAAGTGTGAAACAAAAATTACTTAAATATTTTAACAATATCTACGAGAAGTCTTTAAAAAATCCTCAAAGAAAACGATTGAGTTGGTAAAAATATATTTTGCCGAACATTACAAATAAAAGTGTTTGTTTTTAATTTACAGTGACTTTGTACATATAAAACTCCCAATAAAGAACCCTCTCCGCACGGTTTCAACTCGCACTTGTCATAAATGTTAATATTACTCAAATATTATCAATCCTATACACACGACTCACATGGCATCGAAAATTTCAATATTATTAAAGCTTAAATTAAAATGCACTCGATAATACTATACTACGATAACAATACTCCAAGAAGAGCCCAAAATATTATTACGGGAGTCTATTGAAATAATATCAAATTGAATACGTAGTCAATGAGCGGCATGTGAGATGTCGGAATCTGATGCACCATTATACCGAATGACGACGCGCGTGCCTGCGGATACCCAACCACCTGCGTAACTTGACCCCCTGGGGCCCCCTAAAACTAACTATCTACGAAGAATTCAAGACACCATTAGAGGTCATATTTAAATGGAAACATTACAGCCGCCGTCGCCTTTAAATAGGAAACGACACGTTTATCCAATTAGAAATTCACCATATCTTTGTGATAGTTGAAGAGGAAATTTGAGCAATCAAGTTGCAGAGCGCCTCAGCGTTCCTATCACAGTTTATTCAATTGAGTTAGTAATGAAACGAGCTATAAAAGTATGTATGAAACAATCCCGTCGTGTCTGTTTTTAAATTGTTCTTAAGTATTTATTAAAGATATTTTTAGTTTTGTATATCTTTAAATATTGTAATAAACTGTTAAATAAATATGTCGGTTAAATACATTAAATTATTTATAAACAAAATATAAAACAAAAGAATAAATATGTTATATTTAAAATTTTTGCTTATATAAATATTGGACAATTTTAAATTTAACTTTTGGCCTAATTGACATTTCGACTAAAAATAATGTAAAGCATAATATAAAAAACTGTCATACTTGATATAGAAATAGAAAAATAGCACCATAGTGAAACTGATTTGTTGAGCACTATAATTGAAGTGATGGAAATTGTATGACAGATTTTACTAGATATAACTGCATTCGTGCAACATACATTTTTGTAATACTTAACATCATATATGTACACTAAATCAAATTAAATGAAAAATTAAATCAGCTTCACGCTGTATACCGCACACAGCAGGGTAGGCAGAGGGAACTTAGTGTTAAGACACTCCGTTCCCCACTTTACACCAAGTTCTGGAAGCATTACGTGTTGAGTGGCGGAACTCAACGCCGCGCTTTGCCTCGACACCAGAGCGAAGAAATTAAAATATAAATGTAAATAAATATTTCTTTTCCTCGAGTGGGGATCGAACCCACAACCAGTCGATTTTACAGTCACACTTTGTGCCGCTGCGCCACAACTGGCCCCAGTCATATGTACATTGTTAATAAAAAATCTAATAAAATTTAAATTATTTTAATTTACAAGCACATATTAAAGCATTGCTATCGTGTGTCGGCGCGGCGCGGCGGGCAAATGTCGTCGTGTGCCGCGCGCGTGGCGATTGACGCCATGACGCGGAGTTGGCCGACCTCACTGCCACTCTGACCTCATTCGTAAATCATTTAATCTTATTTCAAAAGAGCGGGAGCCCACCGCAAGCTATGAAACGAATCCAACTCAAGATATGTTATCCACAGACAGCCTCGTCGATGAACATGTTTTGTGTGATTTAGGAATATTGTTTATAATAAATAATTTTATCTTAATTGATTTAAATGTTGTAAATCACAAAATGTAGATAGATTTTGCTTGGCCTTACCGCAAGAAGTACAGTTAATGATATGTCTTGTTTTATTTTGATATATTATTTAGTGGCTAAAATGAGCAAAAAAAAGACGAAAAATTAATATATCTAGTAATTATACTAAATAAATCTGGTAATTATACTATTATTGGTAGAAAAACTGATTACCATCTTGAAATTTCGAAATTTCATTCATTGCTAAAATGGTCCCTTACCAAACTTTCTATACG
The DNA here is from genome assembly GCA_013403705.1 of Heliconius hermathena. Classification (NCBI taxonomy): domain Eukaryota; kingdom Metazoa; phylum Arthropoda; class Insecta; order Lepidoptera; family Nymphalidae; genus Heliconius; species Heliconius hermathena. The sequence continues at coordinate 244,249 of JAAIXJ010001817.1, forward strand.
ACGTGTTTCACTACGTGTATTTAAACCCTCATAAACTCTCCTCTACAACCGTGAAACCACAGTCAATAGCAAGCTAGCAGCCTACCTAACCCACTCCGACACACTTTAGCCGACGCATACCTTAACAATACGCTACATCATGCTACAAGCACTCCAAATTAATATATCCTGGCTCGCGCCGTGATTCCTAATATTATATATAGACGTGACACGCGCTCGTTTGTATCAATTGGCCCCGTCTACCGCACTGATATACGGCCGCCGCTACTTTAGAACAATGAGGGCACAAATTGCGCGATTACCTTCTTTAAGCACCGCCCCGAGACTTGCAACGGTATCTGCCACTCCGCCACGCCGGACGTACAAATTTGTAAGACGGAAATATATCATAACTCATATATTATTCAAATTCTGGACCTCCATCATATTCAACATCTGGGTTAAACTTTTCTTTCTCTTTTGTCACATTAAAAACGAAATTTTCCATCCCATATCAATGCAAACGTAATAAATTACATTTTATTAGATTTTTTGATAGAAATCATGAATGTATTTTTATGAGTCTCAGAGAAATATCTTACAATGTAACTGTCTCTAAATTCTACTTCGATCGTGTCGTAAACACTAGAGTCGCTATGTCCATGTATTCAGTAATCTTGTCATACAAGCTTACAATATTGTATTATTTGTAAAACAACTTGGTAACTATAACACGGGTCTTATATTACACTGTTTAGTGACAAAGTAACTATAATATAAATATTCTCCTAAATAAAACTATGATATTAGTATTTAAAGAGTCACTTAATAAATTAAATGAGACAGTTTTTTTTTTAATTAAAAGAATGAAATTTGATATTTCCACATGAAAATAAATCTCATTCTCAAAAAAAAGATAGGAATAAGTACTGGTTTATCAATTTCATATGAAGTATTACCGCTTGGTCTAAAGAAATAAATAGATCCTATGAAAGCCTTTTAATTCCCCATTTGGTTCAGAGCGATATCGTCTGACTGTTATTAATATAGCGGGCGGGCGGTCGCCGGTGGCGGCGCTGGCGGGCGGCGGGCGGCGGGCGGCGCTCCCGACGCAGGTATCTCCGGCGCTCTCCTCGACTTATCTCCCGCTATTAATTAAACTAGATATGCACCGGACACGTTTTAATGCAACCGCTTCATTTGTTGCTGCACTAAAAGTGCCATATCGCGGACGTTCTACGAGAGATAACTTTATACTGACGACAGCCGGGCCGTCACTAGCGCCGGCCGCTACCACTCCGCGTCACCTATCCCTTCTGTCTATCAGCCCGCAAGTAGATGACTGATAGCTTTCCGGTATAACGTGCTCTATACATTTACACCGATACTTATCTAAAGCTAATTCAGTAAATTGTATTTTGCAAGTGTCTCTGCTACGGTAGCAAGCCGGTCACAGTGATACAATTTTCTGTTCCTAAAAGAAAATGAATTCAGTTCTAATAAAGCCTCAGGCAACTTTGGCAAGTGGCTAATAACACCCTACTAAGAATATTGCCCGCTATTACAAATCAAACAGAACAAGTATTGCGTTCTATTCAAATTTATATGACTTCGTTTATTCTGATACTGATTTTATCTAGCTTGTGTTTTTTAATGCAGTCTCTTTATATTTAGCTTCAAGTAATTTAGAAATAAAACAGACTAGTTAATTCGCTGATCATCGTTGCTAAAAAAATTTAATGACTGTCAAACACCAATGACACACTGATCGGAAGCACGCAAAATAGAAATATAATCGAGATTTTCGACCAATAAACCTACGTTAATTTACTTGCGTAGACTATGCTATCGAATTTTAGTTAAGAAAAAGCAGAAAAGAATATATATGAATAAAGATAAACTCCATAAACCTACATACGTTAAATAATATTATATTTAGGTAATTATAATTTTTCATTGATAATTCTTATTAAATAATTTATATAAGAGCTTTCCATCTGAAAGTTTCGTCACTTTACATCAATGTCAGCGGACCGTTATATCTGGCGCCATAATTCACGGTGCTCTGGAGTAAACATGTCCGCTAAAATATTTATTTCGGTGCGATGTCCTCTATCACTTATCAACTTTAAGGTTATTTGATTTCTTTATTATATATCATATATTACATTTAACATTGAAATACAATAATATATTTATAAAAGTCCATCTATTTTCTGGCAACATTTTTAAATGGTGGTTTAATTCATCTGAATATTTTTTTATGTGTATATTATGAGAGATACAAAATGAGCAACATAAGTACTCTTTTTTAAATTTTAACTATTCATTAATATGCAACCACAACCTATGCAGCTATAACTTACCATTTAAATTCAAAATTTAGAAATATCTCATTAACAGAATACATTTTTTAAAGATGATATCAGAGGGCATTATGTCCATGATGAGCAGTCAGCAGCATCCTTATCTAGTGACAGGGTTGTAATCAGAGAAGAACACCTTTAGGGTTGCCAGTGCAAGAATTTAATAAACGTATATACAATAAATATATTTTTTATCATCTTACCAATAACCTGGTATATTATTTTCTTTATAATGATTCAAATCTCTTCTCTCTTGGTAACCGCTTAGACTTTTTTGAAACTCATTTGACAGCCCTGAACACCAGAACTTCTGTTGCTATAACTCAACTCGATAACACCACGTCTGGCGTCCCGCGGAAATGTTAACAACAAATAACATAGATAACGCAACGGCCACCTAAACGACCATATCTGACATTCGATAATATTTAATAATTATTTACCAGTATTTATCAGATAGAACAGTACGCGTGCGGTGGCTGGTGACAACATTTTGTCGTACGCCAGGCAAGACAAATCAAGTTTTAAAAAATATATTTCTACTAAAGTTGTTAGCGTTATTTATATGGATAAATAGTTGACGTTGATAAATATTTGAATAGATAAAGGAATAGACAATTGATTTTATTGACACTAAGTTTAAAGTGTCTGAGGGTCCCTGGTCCGGCGAGATCCGCGATCTCTGTGAGTTGAGCATTCGACAAACGACGACCTCAGTGAATGTTTATATTAAAAGATGGTTTTGTTACTCTGTCTGGTCAAACAAAGCGCAACATTAACTTCCACTTCTCAATATGCAATTACTAAGAAGTTTTGAAAAATACTGTGATTCCGAAGAAAAATCTCTTTTTTTTAGGTCTTTCATTGTAATAATATAAACAGTTCAAATATGTGAGGACGTCATAGTTGAATATTTTATAGCTTTTTAATTTAGCATATTTGTATAATATATTATATAAATATTAATTATAAAAATAACAAACGAACTTTTATAATAAGCATATAATTTTCGGTTCTTACAGATATACTTTTTCAGCTTGTAACAATTTTATTTTATACTAGCGGCTCGCCCACGGCTTCGCCCGCTTAAAATACATGATTNTTTTATTATTTGATCTACAACTATTAGTAGAATCTTCTGATAGTCACCTCTGAGCTCGCATCCACTTATTGTCATAAATAACTTTGTCAATCTGCTAACTTAATAGCATAATTTATCCGTCTCAGGACAACATAACGAGCAATGCCGATAATAAACCAGAAAAGCCATGAGGTGATAATAGCTGTCCGTAAATAATGATTCCTGATTGCCGGTCCACTCCCCGAGACAGGTCGCAGTCCGCTAAAACATAATACCGTTGGTGCGTCTTTGTGAAAATTTTAGCTTGTAAGTTAAGATAATAGAACACTTCCTGTATTTTGTTCGGGAACTACGATCTGACCTCGAGAGTGGCTCATGTCTTTGATACAGTAGAATGCACCAGGAGTCTAATTAACGCCAATACTTAAAGCCAACCGACTCTTGGGATGTCCCGATTAGAGCGGTTTGCCCGTTAAGGAGAAACAATCACATCTTCTACAAGGAATGCTCGAGATACACTACTTCCTTGTCTTATTATTTAGTCTTGTACAGATATATTTGACATAAAGAAACACAAGAATAATCAACTTTATTCTAATAGTTACCTACCTCTATTATTTAATTTTAGCTTTACCAAACAATGTAAATGTTAAAGGTCACTCTTACATTACATCAAACAGCAGTATGCATTGGGCAGTCCGAAAAGCGACGTGCTAGTACGCTCGAAGGTGAGCGCGAACTAAGTGCCCGGGTGCGGTGTCGATACGTTTCCCGATAACCGGTGCACCATTTATTCACGGTGCAATAAATTCAAATTACCGGATTAACAATACTCTGGATAGCATCTCGCGACGATATTGACGACGCGAGCTGCAAATGCGTTTATAAATAAGCTCGGTTAGCTCTAATACAGTACGTCTACAATTATATATGTATATCTTGAATACAATGTAAACGAAAAGTTAACTTTTATATATAATATCTTGAATATTGTGGTAAAATTATAACGTTGTTCGTTTGTCAAGCAATTGACAATTTGTCGATGGCTGGTTCAAATATATTTTTATAGTTATAGTATCTTATCTATCATCAGTATTCATCAGTCAGATTAGACCAAATACCAAGACCACAATAGTTGTAAACAAACAGAAGTCTTCCTCCTTTTATTAGTATTAACGTTAGTATGATTTAAAAATAATAAACTTTTCCATAATAAATATATTCTAGCGTTTTTAAATTACTATCAATAAACGTCGCTCCGCGTAAAGTATAGGTGTAGAGGCTCATGAGCCTTGTATCGGCCGAGGTTGACGCGATATAGCGCAATGAAATCCTACACCACGACGAATCGAATGCTGTCCTGTCGAGTTTGAAATTTCTGCAATATTTCGCCCTTTTCACGCAGATATCCTCGGCCCATGTCTAAACCGCCGGACGTGAAACACAATATCTCCGAGTATACTCCATAATTTATACGCACCACACCAGCTCCGATGCGGTTTATGTATTAGTCAAGGTGTAATCTTAGATCGTTGTCTATCATATGGGTGGAATCACTCCAAAAATATATATAGCTTCTTGTAGTCAGTTCGTAGGGAACTAGTCGCGTAATAGGTAATTGCCGCGGCGCGTCACATTCCTGTGGAGAGCGGGGCGTTGCGACCGTTTACCTAAATAGATTCAAATGAATGCGTGCTATTAGAGGAGGCAAGCGGGCCCGGGTCGAGTACTCCACTAAACCGGCACGGGCGCGGACGGAGACGCCGGAACTGGTTTGATGTGTTACTGCGTTTAATTGGGGCTAGTGCGGGCGACAAGCTCGTTGCATACGATCACTATCAAACACGATATGTAATAAAATGTAATTAATATTTTGAAATGATAATAAAATATAAGTGTTTCCATGTGATGAAATAAGGGACAATTATGATCGTGATATTAGATAAGTAGGTGAAGTAGATAGAGTAAGAAAGAAATATATTCAGATTAAATAAAAAATGTTAAAATGCGGAAATCGACATTGAAATAATATTTTTGTAAACTTAACAATCTGTGTTAATGGAAATTATGTAATGGAGTAAGTTTAATGTTATATACTCGTAGAAAAGATGCTTAACGTAATTTATTTAACGATGTTTAAATGAAAATTTAGCAGTAATAAAGGAGAGAAAGTTCCCAGTTGTGAAGATTGTGATAATCCCAACCAATAAGCCCTCACTTGTTAAATTTATTCAATTCGATTCGTTTTGTATTATATGACTATAATATTAATAAATCACATAATTCTTCAGTGTTTGTAGTCTGATCTATAAAATGGATGATTTTTTAATTACGTTATCCTATTACTATCCTAAAAAACAACACAAGATGCCTCATTGAAAAGCGAGGTACACTTTCCAACCCATCTTATTATCTTATTAAAATAAATGTTTGTATTTACACAGCATTTTTATTTATTTTATTCTAATAATTAAAAATAATAAAATTAGGGTTATCTAATAACATAACTAGCGTGACATTCATTAGCTGCTGTGAAGAAGATTAACAATTTTGTTTGTTTAATTACTTATTTTTTTTTAATAATAGAAGATTCGGCATTTGTCCAATACAAACACAAAATTATCTAAACGGTAATAAGGTAAGACAACTAACTGTATGTCAAAATATACTAACATAAAATAACATACTTTCGAAATACTTTACGTGACATTGATAAATCATATACCTAATAGTTGAAAATACACATACAAACAAACCGAAGAAAGTGGAAGACGAGAAAATTTATCTATAACTTTATTCTGGAATTAGAACCATAAACACTTTGTGTAAATAAAATTATTAATACTTATTTAGAAAACCGCGCCTCCTGGAGATCCACCAGGTAGGTTTCCAGGAGGCGAGGTTCGAGTGCCGGTACGTTAAAATTTTTGTACGTTTTCTAAATAAGTATTTTTCTTTTCCAAGTGTGGAATAACTCTTTAAAAATGTTAAAAAATATAACACTATTACTTATTTACACAACTACCTCAAAGTATTATATACAAAGCATTCATATTGATTCGAACCAAAAACTTAGCATATTCTCGGATTCTAAATATACATATATATGAAATAAAAAATTCCATTGACCTAAATAAAGGGAATCCTATCAAAGAGAACTTAATTAATAAAACATCAAATATCCTACACACTGTTATTGATATTCCTTGAGAAGTAAACGTGGGTGCAAGCTCACAATTATAATGCTCTTCAAATAGCTCGATTGGCATTGCCCTCGAAATAGCAGGATTAGAAGAAGAATTCAATCTCCCACTCATTAATAAAATATTTTAGTTTTCTGAATATAAGTTAAAATAAACTGAATGGCGCAGTCGACAAGTACATATGTGATGTATGGTGATTGTGGATTTGATTTTGACTCGTGTGATTTTCTATTTCCGTCGTTTTCCGTCCTGGTAAGAAAACGTGCGGTGGCGGGTTTGTATACACTTTAAAATTGAATATAAAATTTTAGGATTCTTCGCGTTTATTTCTAAAAAGAATAAGATACGTAAAAATAAAACATGGAGTGATTTTGATGGAGTAATTACATTTAAATTCCGTGTTTGTTGTAGACTTTTATTTCCAATTTACGATGTGGCTATAAATAGTAAAGTACCAACTCCACAAATAATAATGAAATTTGAATTTTCTCGATGAATATTACAATTTCTAATGGAATTTATTTCTATATAGATACATTTATAAATAGTTTTCAATGAAAAAATGTGTTAGTTACTATGGTAGGTAATTAGGGACGTTTCTCTGTCGTCGTCGAAGGAAATTAATTGGCGCCATCATTTGTTAAACGATAACAATATTGTTAAATGATAATATATGTCGTTACAAACAATTGGAAGCATGTATAATATTAATTATTTTTGTATAACGTGTTTTTTATATAGCTGTACATTTATAACTTAGTAATAAATAGTTCTTGTTGTTTAAAAAACGCGCTGTATTAATATATCCACGTAATAAAAAGTTATAATATTCAAAACAAAAATATCAACAATCATTGAAGTAGATTTTTTTTAATGGAAGTAGAAAAACTTTGAATCCAAAACTACGTACAAAGCCAGATTCGTTATATCTATGCTGCGACAGTGTCATTCTATATTTATAAATTTCACGATGCTCCACGACGTATTCTGCACACAGCAGGGTAGGCAGAGGGAACCTAGGGTTAAGACACTCCGTTCCCCACTTTCCTCCGAATTCTGAAAGCATTGCGTGTTGAGTAGAGGAACTCAACGCCACACTGTTCCTTGACACCAGATCGAACCCACTACCAGTCGCTTTTACAGTCACACTATGTGCCCCTGGACCACGACTGACCGGGATTATAAGTATTTTGATATATTATAAATATTAGATACATTATACTGCGAAACTATGTATATTACACATATAAATAAGCTTAGTTGGTTATATCTACAATGTCTAGAGACTACGTATTACTGAGATCTATAACATTAAGTTGAATTACGATACAACCTCAGTCTAGGACCGATAGCCTGAGCGTCTCTTGCATTATTTATTGGCATATAATGGGTTCTAATGGGGGCTATTCAATCCGCCACCTGGACATCCTTTATGTTCAACAGGTTCGCGAGAGGGCGTGACTCTCCTTTTGATGCATGTGGATATTAATAAGTCACAACATTGCACGACTACGATATATGGGTGATTTAATTAATACCATCAATACGAGGCCAGCCTTGCTTGGCGCAGGGGTACAAGTGTGGGACTATAGACGCGTTGGTTGTGTGTTCGATTCTCAATCGAGGAAATGTACTATTTATTTAAATTTATATTTTCATTTCTTCGCTCTAGTGTTGAGGCAAAGCGCAAAAATGGGGTACAGAGTTTCTTAACACTAGGTTCCCTCCGCCTACTCTCCTGTATGCGGGATACAGTGTGAAGTGGATTTATTCGATTTTAATTAATACCAAGACTTTATCGCAGACAATCATATAGACAGGCAAATCGTAATTGCTCGTTATGCCAATACATGATTGTTACTCGATAATAAAAATAAAACTTATGCAAATATCGAAACGAGAATTTCAAAACATCCTTGCCAAAGGATCAATACATGGGCTTATTATTTTCATACAAATGAACCTTCATGACACGACGCCATATAACGATATTGAAATATTATATCACCGTAAGCTTTATTTTCTGAGTTCGATTCAAGCTCGATGATGATATCTACAAAAGCGAACAACAAATAAGTACATATTCAAATTTATTTAGACCTTTCGTCGATAGCACGTAGTACTCTGGTTCTTTTATTTGTACAACACGACGGACGCAAGTGCAATTTATTGATACTGTGTTCGATAGCCAGTAGGTGCGTCCCACGCGGTGACACACCAAGCGCAAGGTCCATCGCTTGGGTCCACAAGTATTGGGCCCTACGGAAGGAATTGTGATGCGGACCTATGCTAAATACACTCCATAAATAGTGGAGGTTATGGTGTCGTAAAAACAAAGTCAAGCTGCGCGGATAGCATCGCTGGCTATAAAGAACCAATGTCATCGTGCTCCGCACCAACGCGCTCTTTGACTCCATTTCGCTCATTGTCACTGTTACTATGAAATATTCTATAATAGATATTCATCATCTGTATTAGATGAGCTACATTATATTCTTTTCACTTAAAAAATATTTCTTTAATATTAAATAAATCAACTACTAATACTTTCATTGTTATTTATTTTGTATGTATGAAAATCTACTCTAGACAAAACTAAATAGTAGGATCAACGTGATCCTATTATTTAGTTTTGTAATAATAAGATTTAAAAAAATACCTAAAATATCGACAACAATTCGTTATTCAAAGACAAGGCTTTTAAATGAAATATTTATAACTATTTGGTGTTAAGGGACTCGTAATCATATGTAATACGATACAGTAAATACATAATAAAGTTTAACCATTTCATTAATATCTCATAATAAAAATTGAATAAATTATGTGGAATCTTGCTTAATAACACTAGAAAACGATATTAAAACTAAGAAGAGGTTAGAACAGGCGTTGAAGATGGCGATTAGAATGTATATTAAGGCTATCACCTACTGCGAGGCGACACATACGAATACAAGTTAAAGTATCATTTACATTTGAGTAACTATTACCATTTAAACATGCTGAGTTGAGAAAGCTGATAGATACAAAATCTGTGTCATGATTTCGTTATGCAGCTAGTTACTTATTTTGAAGTGTATTAGTGTTGGTGATAGCAATTGTAGCACAAAAAAACATTTAATATTTAAATTAAAAATTAAATTCAAATTAAATCAGCTTCACGGTGTATCCCGGACACAGCAGGGTAGGCAGAAGGAACCTAGTGTTAAGACACTCCGTTCCCCACTTTCTGCCGAATTCTGGAGGCATTGCGTGTTGAGTGGCAGAACTCAACGCCGCGCTTGACCTCGACACCAGAGCGAAGAAATGGAAATATAAATTTAACTAAATATTTCATCTCCTCGAGTGGGGATCGAAGCCACAACCAGTCGATTATACAGTCACACTTCGTGCCGCTGCGCCACGACTGGCCTCAATATTTAAATTGTTTTAATGATATTACCGCCATGGTTACCGCCCGCATTTTTGTTTGTGTGGACTTTATGATCCTTGTTATGCTTGCATTTACCAGTCACTGTCATTGAAACTTGCAGTAAGTAAGCAAAGAGAACCTAGTATAAAGATATTTCGTATTCCGCTTTATATCAAAACTCAAGATAGTTAGTGTTGAGTTTTAGTTAGTGGCCGATGGAATGTTTTAATTCGGTTTCGGCTAGTTTTATTCAAAAAAACTATTATGTTTCTATTTCAGTAAAAAATCGGCCAAATTAAATTCAATTGCTTATGATTAACTAGCTCATCAGCCGAGTCATTTTAAGTTATTTTGAGATACATTTTATTTATAATATTAAGAGGAAAATTAAAATGGTCATTATATATAATTATTCTTTAATTTTTTTTATTAAATAATCAAATCAAATCAAATTAAATCACGCTATACCCTGCACACAGCAAGGTAGGCAGAGGGAACCTAATGTTAAGACAATCAATTCCCTACTTTCCGCCGAAATCTGGAGGCATTGTGTGTTGAGTGGCGGAACTCAACGCCGCTTTAAATAATAATTTATTAATTCTAATTAAGCTTCTGTAAAGAGGCTTCCACAAGGTAATTTTGGTTTCATGTGCTTTTTTTTAACTATAGATTTTATATATCTATATAAATAATATTTAAGTAAAATAGTTCTTGTACAGTCGTGACGACAGTAGAATAAAATAAATCAGCTTCACGCCGTATCCCGCACGCCCGTTTAGTAGGGTAGGCAGAGGAAACCCTGGGGTTAAGACACTCCTTACCCCCTTTTTAATCCGAAGTTTTCGCTTTGCGTATTGAGTGGCAGAATTCAACGCGGGGCTTTTGCTTTGGTACCAGAGCAAAAAAATGAAAATATCAATAAATAATAATTCATTTCCCCAAGTGAGAATCGAACTCACAACCACGTTGATTATAAAGGAAGAGGAACAAGAAATATACAAAGATCGTAGCGTTTGGCGCTCTGTCCTTACTTACTACCCCGCTACCGGGATTGCACAATAACTAACATTACTTTTGGAACAATATTTATAAGAATAGAAGCATAGTGTCCTAAACTAAATCGCTAAGAGCGCAGTTATGAAATCATATTCAGTTATTGTTTTTTAGCCTTTATAACTTTAATATACAATAAAAAAAGTTGAATATTCAGTATCGTATTATTAACATCGACGCGATACATAGCCGACATTACAAAGCTATTCTTTGTTTCTATATTTTTTTTCCAAAGTCTAATCTGTCGTAATTTTGGAGATAGGGGGAAGTTTAGCACATTTTTATCTTTTTCTTTAATGTTCTTGGACTAAAATTTATCTGAAATTCCTAAGGAAACTTTTAATTTTATGCCACACAGAACAGATGAAATATTTTTTAGGGTTCCCTACCTCAAAAAAAAAACGGAATCCTTGTAAGATCACTTTGTCGTCCGCTTTTCCGAGTATGAATGAGTGCAGACGCCCGTAAGCCTAACTTTGTCAACTTTTTAAGTCGTATTTCTTATTGACCTACAATCCTGAAACTGATACAGAACTCGCGGTGTGCGACTCTGACTTGAAATTAACCAGTTTTTTATAATGTATAAAAAACTGACCAATTTCAAGGCGTAACAAGCAGGGGCCAAGTTACTTAGTATAGTATAAGAAGCTCTGGAGAAAAGTTTAAATTATTTTACAATATTAAACAAAATTAAAACTATATAATAAATATACTGACCTATAAAAAAAAATCTAAAGGACTATTACTCACCTTACTATGCTATGATAATTCACTTCACTACATTGAACCAAATTTACAACGTACTGTGTATATAAGTAAATGTTATACTCATAGATTGGTGTTCCATCAAACAAAATTAATAACAACGACAGCTACACGCTTTCTCTCCAAAGCTATAATTTTCACATGCCTACTAAGGAGAGATCATCGAATTTGCGTGCAAGACTATGAATTTGTAAGAGCTAGTGCTTCAGTACAATTACAATATGCCCGCGGGCGTAGTGAGCTCGTTACGCGATCCACTCTTACCACCTCCTGGCTCTTGACCTCCGCTCCGGCGTCCGCCAAACATCATATACGTATGCTAATGTTACCAACTAAAATTTATATATAATTATATACCATCTAAAATATTTATTAAATTTTATAATAAAAATCAAAATAAATCAGCTTTACGCTGTATCCCGCATACTGCAAGGTAGGCAGAGGGAACCTAGTGTTAAGACACTACGTTCCCCACTTTCTGCCGAATTCTGGAGGCATTGTGTGTTAAGTGGCAGAACTCAACGCCGCACTTGTCCTTGACACCAGAGCGAAGAAACTATTTAAGTATATATTTCGTCTCCTCGAGTGGGGATCGTACCCATAACCAGTCGGTTTTACAATCACACTTTGTGCCCCTGCGCCACAACTGGCCTCATTTTATAATAATAGTGCATAAATTTCTTTGTACTTTATTTTGTTTAAAAATATATATTTTGTTTACGTATATTTCGTAAGTTTACATATAAAGTGAGTGACCAATTACTGTAGTTACACCACGACTCCAATTTGAAGCTAATTGAAAAAGGAAAAGCGGAACTCAGACACAAATTACCGACACTATATCAAGTGTTAAATGGCACTTATCGACACCAAAACGGCGAGAGGCTGACGGTGAAAAATACACAATTTGAATCAATAAATCAACGTCATATCGAACTCACGCTCGCGGTAGTCTGGAGCTTTTATTCTTTATTTATAGTGCCGCGACTGATTTTATGGGATGCTAGTTTTTTTTTAATTATATTTCGGATGTTAGTATTTCAATTTGATTACGTGTAAATAAGAAATACCTTACAGTGCGCCTACAATGGCCAGTTCTTTTAATATTTTTTTCAGTTCCACACCGTATTCCGCATGTAGTTGGGTAGGCAAAGAGAGCCTAGTGTGAAGACACTCCGCTCCCCACTTTCTATAATTCTGGAAGCATTGCGTGTTAAGTGGTAGAACTCAACGCCACGTTTTGCCTCTCCAAAATAAACGTATGAAATATTTCATTTCCTCCAGCGGGAATTGACCATACAACCTGTCTCACAATTGACCACGACTGGCCTCTAACTCCACTTCAATTTACATAGTAACTTGTATCTCAAAAATACAAGCAATTATTAATATTTAAAGCTAAATCCTATAATGCGTTTTTCCTTAAATTTAAACAAAGGCGTTTAATAAAAACTTATCATTGGTCCTTTGGTTTTAATTTCCACAAACAATACTTAGAGTAATGATGACATCATGTACATAACTATAATATTTACCCGTGGCATCACTCGCATGGCCAAATGGAAGTAAATATGAGTTACGCATGATACAATCTAAGTACCGGAGTGGGTAACGTTGAAACGATTAACGAGATGTATGATAATAGCCTATAGATAAATGCCTTCCTCGATAAATGTACCATCCATCACAAAATTATATGTTCAAATCAAAGTAGTAGTTTCTGAGATTACCGTACTCATCCAAACAAACAGTTCCTTTATATAATATTGATATTTATAGATTATTTACAACAAATTTGAGGCTTATAGATGTATTCTACATGCCTCAAGAAAATAAAATATCATTCGGTTAAGTACGAATTAGACTCGCCTACCGAGGCTTCCGTTTTTTTTAAGGATTGTAAGTCGTTTACCAATTTAAGTTTGCGGGCATATATTTGCACTTATTTTGTATGAACCTAAGTTTGTAATGATTTTTTTCTATGAAATACGTACAAAATTTCACTTTTTGGAATTTTCTCTTTATTTGTATTGTAAGTTCTCACTTCGTGCCAAATTTCATAACTGTAGGTTCACGAGAAGAGAATTTCATACAAAATGCAGCAAAATCGATACACAAATGCTCATATCGACGTTTTGATTGCGTTGATTTAAAAGCTTGATTTTTTCAGTAGTTCAAGTGGTTACTTGAAAAAATCAGATAGATTTAACTATATGGTAATAATTTCAGCTTGAAAAATCCACTCGATCTTGAGATAAATAATCTTGACTTGAAGACGGATGGACGGACGGACAACAAAGTGAGTCAACACTGTGTGAACAACAAAGTGTCCTGTAAGAGTTCCGTTTTTTCCATTCGTGGTACGGAACCTTAAAAAATTAAAACAAAGACCTTTTTCAAATAAATCTTGTACCATATGTACATATTTTAAAACTTCTATTTTAACTTATAATAGATACCATGATTTTGTAATATTTTAAAAGCATAGTTATATATAAACTTGATACCTATTTATATAATGTTATAGTCACAGAAGAACGCTACATAGATTTCAACAGTACCTATCCATTTACATTCAGTATGCATGCTCTAATACGGACCGCAGTCCTTCGGCAGGCGAACCATTTATCTTTGTCGGGAATCGAACCCCAGCTCCGCGAACAATTGCAACAACATTTCCTGTTGCCTTGCATGACGCCAAATTGCTCCTACGAACAGCAGTGAATGCAGATTGCTCTATTATTGTTTTATTGTAAGCGTACACCGCGTATCTCCATGTCTATAAAAGAGATTTGCTCGCTGGATTGTAATAGTGATTGTAATTGAGTATGTAAATAGTTATTTTTAGATATTACGTTATATTTATAAAATGTATGAGGCCAGTCGTGGCGCAGCGGCACGAAGTGTATCTGTAAAACCGACTGGTTGTGGGTTTGATCCTCACTCGAGGAGATGAAATATTTACTTAAATTTATATTTCAATTTCGAGGCTAAGCGCGGCGTTGAGTTCTGCCACTCAACACGCAATGCCTAAAGAATTCAGCAGAAAGTGGGGAACGGAGTATCTACACACTAGGTTCCCTCTGCCTACCTGCTGTGTGCGGGATACAGCGTGAAACTGATTCTGTATGATCACGTGTAAAACACATGCTGTATTTTGAATTACAAGTCAATAAATTAATACATTTTATAAATATCAACAGTTTTTTTTCCTTTAATTTCGTTTATTTTCGTATACGCTATTATAGAATTATACGAGTATTATCGTATAATATATATGTAGATGCTTTTGAAAAATTTTGAATGTATGAGTTATTTTTTTCTCTTTAAAATTTTTAAGGAAAAAAAATTTAGAGGGATTAATTATAAAATCAAGATAAATTTTACATTGACAAATGTATGACCAATTACATGACCTATATATGTTGCACATATTTTCTTGACAAATATATAAATATCATCATATGTTATCCAATATTAAAATAAAACACAAAGCTTACAAAATCTAAAATTTGAACGGTCATCATCTCAAAACTATTAAATATGATTAATTCACATCAACAATTTTAATAAATTATTTATTTTGCATCTCGTAACATTACCATTTAATGAACTGACGCTGACAAGTTTCCATTATTTAAATAAATTTAGTAATTCATAACTGAATCCGTTTGAAACATTAACATAGTACCTACATAGGTAAATTTATTATACACCGTGCATGTATACTGTCATAGTAATAGATAGCTGCTTCGACTGGCTTTGTAGAGAATAATCAAAACCGCCTAGTTGTTAATTAACCACAAGAACAAATTAAATGGCCGCGTTATCCTTGCCATAATATTGTCTGTTTAATAGGGTACACCTGTGTTTAAATACTTTTTAGGTGTAATATATTATGTAAAGAAATATTTAAAATTGTGTGGCGTTCGTTGTAGTTATTTTGCTCTCATAAAATTATCAAATGTTAGGGTTACGTAATATTATATTTAGTATGTATATAATCAATTTCACGCTGTACCCCGCACACAGTGGGGTAGGCAGAGGGAACCTAGTGTTAAGACACTTCGTTATCCACTTTCTGCCGAACTTTGGAGGTATTTTGGTCTTGAGTGGCGGAACTCAACGCCACGCTTTTGCCTGGACACCAGAGCGAAGAAATGGAAATATAAATTTAATAAATGTTTCATTTCTTCGAGTGGGGATCGTACCCACAGCCAGACGCGTTTACAGTAAGCACTTTGTGCCCCTGCGCCACAACTGGCTTCATGTATGTAATCTGAGGCCAGTCGTGGCGTGTGTATATAATCAAGTAGTATTTATACCATTCAAACACATTTTATTGTTTGTATATTGTTTGTTTGTATACGAAATTGGACCTTCGCTCTGTATCCTAGAAATAGCAGGGTAGGCAGAGAGAACCCGGAAACATTATGTTAACACACTCCGCTTCCATTAAAACATTACCAGAGCAAGGAAACGAAAATGTTAAATATTCAATTTCCTTGAACCCACAACCTATCGCATTTACAGTTCCCCGTTTGATTGCCTGCGCCACGACTGGGCTTCTATAAATATTTAATCTAAAAGAATAACTCCAAAATAAAGTAACGTTTATTAAAAGTATAATCTACCGATTACAAATATCCATTTCTTTTATACCTGTATATAAAGACATGACTAATTCGGCAAGTTGAAATTGATTTTCCTTACCTAATAAGGTCGGGCTGGTCTGTTTCAGTTTGTCTATATAAGTACATGCAGATAGCAAATGTTTTTTTTTGTTTAAAAGTCAAACAGCAGATCGGTAGTTAATCGAGCGGTGACGTAGCCTCACGGCATTGCCTTATAAGTCAGTCTTCCTATTCGCCCCCGCAGCGTCCTAACTCGCGGATCTGTTACAAATCTTTTCCATCTGTTAAATTATTACATATTTTATTAAAAAGAGTTCTTATATATTATGATTTAGTTTTTTTTATTTCCTGTAAGTAGTAGTTCCTTTATGAATATGACAGAAATCTGTTATATTCTAACTAGAATATTCTGCTATTAGAATAACATATCCAAAGGCAGTAACAGTAAACCTTAATAAAATTAATTCATGAAATAAAATGATATAAGTACTTCTATCAGTCTTTACTACACTATGGAACAAAATCAACACTAATTTAAAACAAGGAAGTTATATTAATTTCATAACAACCAATATCTAAATAGCTTTTAATACTCCAAGAATAACAAAATTTAAGTTATAAATATAATATCAAAACACTCGAAGTAATTAAACGAATCTACCTACTACCTACAAATTGCGATTCAAATTAACGAACACAAATAAACATTATAAACAGGCTAATTTTACATTTAATCAAATCGGATCTCAATATATTTATCAACTTTTATTATCTAAATAGGATATTATGATACGAGAGACGTCATTGTCAGTGACAGAAAGCTGACGAGAGTGTGAGAACGAATGCGTCACCCGCCTCTAAACGTATGTAATGCCACCGACATCCATGTCGTGTGTAGGCCGAAAATAAATTTACTATAACAAATAATTCTATTCTTGTAATTTCTTGTAATTGGTATTTTTAACGAAAGGCACTCATATATTGTTCAATTTGCTAATATTATTTGGTAACATTTCTCTTATTATATTACACTGAAATAGAGAGAATTAAAGCCAGTTGTAGTAAACGCGAGAGGTTGTGGGTTCGATTTCCGTTGAAGAAAATGAAATATTTAATATTAACATTGTGTCAAAACAATCGCGCGGCGTTAAGTTTCGCCACTCGCTACGCAATGGCTCCAGAATTCAACAGAAAGTGGAGAAGAGTGTCTTAACACTAGGCTCCCTGTGTCTACCTTGCTACATGTAGAATACAGCAAGAAGCTGAAAAAAAAACATAAAATATATTACTCTATTTCGAAATAAATCAGTTTTTACCAATACGTGCGTCGTTACGAAGGTATTTCGGCCTTAGCTTTAATTTACGTGTCCGTACTCATTACTTGAAACGTGTGAACTCGTTATATAAAATACTGGAACATGTAAGCTTCAAATAGACACAAATGACAAACAAATATTACTCTCCTAACAATTTGCGCCGCTTATTGCGCACGAAACGTTCTTGTATAGTTAGTAAAGATTTCGAGTAGAGTTCAATGTCTCAAAAATATAATGATTCTTGTACCTATCAATTGGAATATTTTGGTTTGAAATTTAAATATCTAATATTTAAATCTTTCTACTTGTAGCTTGTAACTTGTATGTATTATAAAAAAAACTAAAAAAACCGTTCAGTTGTTCTTACAGAATTTTGTATGAAAATTGCCCCGTAATCAAAATCTATAGGATAGGTACTTATTGTGGACGTAGAATTATCAAATTTGGTAAGCAATAAGAACTTACAGTACAAATAAAGAGAAAGATCAGTAAATATAAATTTATAAATATGTAATCACAGATAATGTATCACAGAAAAAATATTACAAATTTATATTTGTATTTAATTTCAAACAGAATGAACGCATACTTCCGCAAAATTAAATTTGTTAACTTTTATAAGTCGTTTTAGTACGGAAAAGACAAGACAAACGAGTGTACTGCTAATGCTAAATGATTACCGCCGCCCACGTCCCCATGTAACACCAGAAGAGCTGCAGGTGCTTTGCCTGCCTTTAACGTGGAAATAGACGTAACTTATAACGGAACGAAAGTACCCACGTTTTATCGACTCTGAAACTCTGTCGCAGATATGACGTTCTACAGTTGTATGGCGCGTGAAGTTATTACAAAACCGCACAGTAGTAGAGGCAGGTGCCAGTAGGACTTTCTGATGACCTACAATCATGAAATTGGTACAGAACCCTCGATAGGCAACTCCGACTCGAACTTGGCCGATATTCTTTTCAAAATGTTAAATTAATTTATTAGCCTTAAGATGAGAATAGTTATACAAAAAGTAAAAACTGACGAAAGCTAGACTCATGCGCTGTAATAACTATTGATATGGCTTAAAAAAGTACGATACATATTTTACATTCTCACAAATATAAATACATGGTTTTAAAATGAAACAAATAAAAATTATCGCCATATTATAAACGCTCCATGGTACATTATACATAGGTACTTATATCTTCTTTTATTTAGCTTCACGCTGTATTAGTAGAATAGACAGAGGGAACCTTGAAACCTAACGTTAAGACACTCCGTTCCCATTAAGACACTTCCGTTCCCCACTTTCTACCGAATTCTGAAGGCATTAGGTATTGAATAGTGGTATTAGTATTGAGTATTGAGTAGTTGAACACAACGCGAGCAAATGAAAACATTAAATTTTTCATTTTCTCGTGTGGAAATCGAACTCACAATCTGTCGCGTTTACTGTCACAAGGTGGTCCCCTACTCCACGACTGGTACTGGTACTGGACTTGGTTTAGTTTAGGTATACCTAAAAAAAATAAAAATATATATATACATATATAGCATAAACTAGTGAACCGATTTAAGATGTCAATACTCTATATTATTGAGCTAATTACTTAATTAATTCACTTTTCCCTAATATGATAAAGTTATAAGTGGCATATTTTCCCTTAACCTTTCGCTGTACATAATCTATCGTAGGCGCCGGACAAGCGTAGGCACATTTCGTAATTTGTTTTAATAATCTATAAATATCTCTACATATATAGGTATATTTGTATCGCGCGTGTTTATAATATTATTGGATATTAATAAAGATTTTGAATTTACAGAAGATGTAAATTCAGAATTTACATAAAATAAATTTCCATATAAGCGAGTGTGCTTTTTCGAAAACATTTATTTTATAGGTTATTAAAAAAGAAAATATAAATATTAATTTTTGTATTTAGTTGAAATTTGTAATATTTTTAAAGAACTAGTGTGTCGGTGTTGTTAATACTTACTATGTATAGTATAAGTTACATTTAGGTACTAAAAGTAGTAGGGTACAGTAGTAGGGTAGTTAACTAATCTTAATTATAATCTGAGAATACTTGTTAGATTTTGTCTAACAAGGGTAGGAAAAGCCTGTAATTTGTATTGAACAGTGAATACAAGTATTTTATTATAATATACTACAATAAAACATAATATTTGTCGAAACCATGGGTGTGTATGTAGCTATTCACAAAAGAGCAATTCACGAAGCGCCCACTCCGTGCTCTTTGACATTTGCGTTCTCGCGGATCAACAGCTGGTTGTCATGGCAACGCCTAAACAGTTCACAACCTTTGTGAAGGTCATTTGTCCGTCTGATCCAAAGGAATATAAGGAAATTTACTATACTATTATAACTTTTAAAACATAATATATTATAAGCTTTATCTCAAAACAAAATTCTTTATGCAGTCTTTAGTTGAACATATTATAGAACTAATCATAACATTAGGAAGATGTTAACATGTTTTCCTTAGGTATTGTGAAAGTATTTTCTTGTGAATAAAATTCAAACAAACTAAGCAGTAATCTAATATTGCATGCTGTCATAATCGTTACGTCGTTTTCAATATGACCAGAGCCATATTAATAGCCGAGTCAATGATTTATCAGAGCTACGTAACTCCGCGAGTATCTCATCCGGGCCGGTACGTCACGGGAGCGCGTGGCGCGCGGCTAATTGTGGCATCACCAAAACGGTCCCCGGGTGCCGGCGGCGGTGCGGCGGAGCGGCGCGTGCCGGCGGCGGTGTCGGCCGCCGCGTAGCGTACGAAAGTGGCGGGTGATTCAACGCGGAGAAAGTGGCGGCAGGAGCGGAGTCGCGGTGACGCGTGCACGACGAGCCTCCGCGCCGTCCGCGCCACCACCTCGAGTAGTCACTACGCTCGTGCCGGCGGCGGTTTTCGCGCGCCTCCCTTCGCCGCCGCGACGCCGCGCCAGTTTCTCGCGCACGTGGGCGACGCCGGCTGCCGGCCGCCGAGGGCGCACCGCCGCCCGCCATTAACGCGGCCGTCGTGAATGAGCGCCGACCTCGGGCGGCCCCGGCTGGCGTCCACTGACAGGGCTCCGCTCGCACGGGGGCGGCGCGCCGCACGCCCTCGCCGCCGCCAGCGCGCCTCAGTCGAGGATGCGGCGCTCGACGCGCGACCACACTCTCCGCGTGCGAAATCTGTGTTCATTTATCAGTAGACGCTCGTGACCCTTCAGTGATTACCGTGCCGCATATTTGTAGTTTCCTGTATACACGCTATACGTAATGTTCTGTGATCGCGTCAATTCGTTAGATACGTAGGACAAGTAAGTAAGTAAGTAAGTAAGTTAGTTCAGCGCGGTGTGGCAGTGCGCGCGTGGTGCGTGGTGCGTGGTACGTGGTGCGTGGTGCGCGGTGCGTGGTGTGTGGTGCGCGGTGCGGGGATGCGCTCGTGCGATGCTCTCTGTGCTCGCGATGCGTCGGCCGGAGGACGAGGAGCTGGGCGGCCGCGGCGACGGCGACGAGTTCGTGGACATCTCGCACATGCAGCTGCTGGTGGAGGCGGGCCCGAGCGGGCTGCACTATGGCGGTCCGCCGCCGCCGCTCGCGCAGCCCATGCCCTACACGCAGTCGCCCGCGCATGCCTCGGTGACGGCTACCTCCACGACCGCCTCCGTCGACGACTTATTTGCGCTCTATTTTACACCGACCACTCCTGGTGAGCATCTGTAGCCAAAACAAATATCTACGTAAACTAGGTATCTAGGTATCTATACCTATATATATTTTATTTTCAAAAAAAAAANTATACTATCTACACGATATTCTAAAACCTACAATGAGATGACATGTGTATTTAAACATTAAATTTATGATTAGAAATAGGAATAATTATAAAACTATTTTGGTACCGATAGGTAAGTATGTATATGTGTGTATATCTTGAAATCGTATAAAGACTTGATGCAAAATTTGGTTATACGTGCAAATATTTATCTGTGACAATCTTAACGTATCCCTCAATGGAATAGGCAAAGACGAGCTAGTGATATGTCGCAATCGTTATCCATTTACTGTACATTTTAAAGACACTGCTTGTCGGCACTTTGTTTAACGACTTCGCCACGTATGAACATTGAACTCAATACTATCGAGTGTACATTGCTTTGGATTATATTATAATAATTAACATACACATAAGAAAATTATAAATATAATTATAAAGAACTGTATATGTCTTACCCTAATTATATATATTTTTTACTGTATTTATGATACTATAGGTTTGTATTAATCACAATTCTGCAAAGATTCAAAACTGCCAAAATCTCTAAAGCCTAATCAAAATATTTCGTATATTTTTATAATCATAAAGACACTAGTAAAGACAGTAGTAATTAACTAATTATAAATAAATCGATTATAACAATGATTTAATGAATAAAGAATTTTATGTCAGCGGCACCAACAAGCGAACGAGATTGTAAAATTTTGATCAGCATTCCGTTCATCGTTATCTGGACCGGACGGTGCTAATCGGCTGTGCCTGTGACAAAACACTATCAAGTTGCCCTGATATTAGAAAACATTGCAATTCTTATTTAAATTTAAGACATAAAAAAGTACTTGTCTGTCTGATTAATCTACTAAATTATTGTCTCACAACAAAAAATAATTACCTAAATATTTTTATGGATAAGATCGCTAAAAATAATTTAATAATACTTATTTAGAAAACATATAAAAATTTGAACGTAATGGGATTCGAACCCGCGCCTCCTGGAAACCGACCAGGCGCCCTGACCACTAAATCATACTTTCTCATCACGTCCCACTCGGCTCCCCCCTTTCTACGCCCATGTCTACAAAACGGAGAGATCGGCGTACTTCAACTAGTAGCAGAGCTAACGAAACTTTCACACATAATATTGATCCCCACATTATGTGATACAATGCCGTATTGGTACCAATACTCCTATAAAACATTAAAACGTGGATACCCACAAAAATGAATAAATAAAGTAGAGTCTAGTAGAGCTGTGATATGATATGATAGTCCAGGTAGCTTATACACGCCTCTCCCAATGTCGATTGAGAGAAAAGAACCGATGATACAGGAGGAAGGTCACGTCAATAATAAGGATCCCCAGAAAACACGTACTGCACGGCTTAAAGGTTGATGGGATTATATCACGGCCGTAAAGAGTGAAAGCAAAAAAAATGCTCTGCCAGGTTCCTACTTTTTCGTGCATACATCAATCTTATCAATCATTATTAATATTTAAAAAAAAAAACTATCTTCATAATATAGTACATTGATCTCCGGAAATGAACCTGGTTCTCGGATATATTTTAAAGTTTACATTATATAAAAAATCACTTCCTGGCGATAAACTTCGCAATGGATTTTATTATAATATTCAACAAGAGAAAAAAATATTCAAGAAGATTATACGTAGATGTAATCTAGTCGTGGCGCCAGGGAACGAGTGTGCGACTGTAAACGCGATAGGTGATGGGTTCGATTCTCACTCGAGGAAATAAAGTATTTAATATTTTAATTTCTTCGCTCTGGTTCCCCCACTCAACACACAATGTCTCCAGAATTCGGCGGACTGTGGGGAATAGATGTGTCTTAATGGGGACGAAGTGTCGTAACACTAGGTACCCAGTTTCCTCTATCTACCTTGCTACGTGCGGGATACAGCATAAAGCTGAAAAAAGAATCAAAGTATTATATATATTTCTTATATTCTTTAGACTAATCAAATTGAACACTAGTTTTAAATAAAAATAAAAATGAGCGAAATTATTTAAGTAAAGCACGCACGTAATTTGTGACAAAATGCTTTAAGATTAATTGTTCTGATATACTGCTCGTAACCAATTCTCAAAGTTGAGGAGACAACAAATTTAAAAATATTTTTTGGCACAGATCGTGTGATCTTAATGAAAATATAACGTACAAAAAAGTGTAAATTTATAAAACAAACAAGCAATTATCTGAATAACGACTGTTTCAGAGTTTGGGCCAAGGTGCTTCATACTTACTTAACAACCTTATCCACGTGGAGAAGTCTCAATTACTAAACAGATTTAGATGAACCTTCTCAGTAATATATGTTGCTAAAACATCAGAACAACACAAACATATATTTCGATTTATGAAAAGTTTATATGTAAATTGTCTATAATAATATAACAATAACATTGAGGGGGCAAAACTCCATTGGGGTCGCTAGTATGTAAATAAAATTATTTACTTTCGTGTAATATATGTGTAAGAATGCTTGAAAAGCAGTAAAAACAAGAAAGTAGTACTTAAGAATGTAATTCAGTGCTGGCGTCTGTATTTCCTATACTCTGTACATACAATGTGGGAGTCTTCATAAACAGAGCGAACATGTATTTATTAGACAAGAGTGCATCACCCTTATTAGGCTTGATTAAGGTTAGACGCAAGCCTATTCCAATAAAAAGAAAACTGCTAAAGTTGCTTAAAAATGCAACATAATGCATTTTATAAAAAAAATAGTTTTTTTATTCTTGTTTATTAATTCATAAACGTTTATGCTCAAATAAATGTTATTATTGTCAAATAAAATAAAGATCAAATAAATGAAGCCAGTCGTGGCACAGGGGCACAAAGTGAGACTGTAAAACTGACTCGTTGTGGGTTCGATCCCCCCTTGAGGATATGATATATTTACTTAAATTTATATTTTCATTTCTTCGCTTTGGTGTCGAGGACAAGCGCGGCGTTGAGTTCTGCCACTCAACACGCAATGCCTCCAGAATTCGGCAGAAAGTGGGGAACGGAGTGTCTTAACACTAGGTTCCCTCTGCCTACCCTGCAATGTGCGAGATACAGCGTGAAGCTGATAAATAATAAAATACAATAAAAGTAAAAACATTATTTTCTAAAAATAGTCATAAACATACAAATACAACAAGTAATTTAAACAAAATTCCAGAACTTAAAACTAACGGAGAACCAACTTATAGATAAATAATAAATATGCTTCTAATAGTAAATTTATATTATTTTATAGTGATAGTTCTATTCTAGATATCTTCATTATATGTAGTGGGGCGGAGTCAATAAAGTCTACGTCTATGATTGGGCGTTGAAAGCAGGCATTATAACGGTGAAAATGTTTTTTTCAGATAACGATCGAGCGAATAATTTTAGCTACCAATACCTAGATGCATATAAGATCTGTTGTTTTATTATTTTTTTCTTTTACTTTCACATACATACATGTATCGGCCACTTTGCAGTGTAGGTAGCAAATAATTTTCTTATATTTAATATCTAAGCGTATTGAGTGGCTAAGCCCAACACTCAAAATTGCTTACAGACTTAAGAAACATCTTTATTATAATATAATTATACCGAAGTGAAATTTAGATAAAGATAATTAGTTCTTGTGTTACATATCTGCCACTGTCATAGTACCTACATACATAGCCTATAGCTCCTTCTTTACTGGATTTAATAATAGTGTCGTCTACTGATAGAGTTCTAACGCATGGCAGCTGGGAGCAGAAGCTTTTTCGTATCACGATCTTATATACCTGACATATAAGATTCGCCCACCAAAACAAAAACCAACAGTCGTGATGCGTAGAAGCTTCAAGAATTTCGACAACGAAAATTTTTTGCAGGATCTGAACCGGGTACCTTAGGATACTGTTCTAAACGCACCGACAACTGACGATAAAGTTAGTATATTTAACTCATTACTAATTGACCTTTTCGATTTACATGCTCCTTTACTACCTATTAAGCTAAAACATTTACCAGCTCCTTAGCTTACGGACGAAATTAAAATTCTTATGTCGAAAAGGAATAAGGCTAAAACCAAATTTAAAATAAGTTCTACGGATGCTAACTGCTGCAAATACAAAAAACTACGGAATCAATGTAACAAAGTCTGTAGAGATGCCCAGCGAAAACACATACACGAATCAGTCACTAATAATAGTCCTGTTAAAGTATGGAAGTTTCTCGATACTATGGGTATTGGGCGACAACGTAAAACTACACTCATAAACGACAGAATGGATCTTGATCAACTTAATAAGCATTTTACTACTGTGAACCTCTTAAGCCGGAGTATTAAGTCCAGTACTCTCTTGTCACTCTCCTCACAACCCTTCCCTTCTTTTACTCCATTTAATTTCCATTCAGTTACTGTCACTGATATTAGACGGCATATTCTTGCCATAAAGTCGGACGCAATTGGCGCTGATGGGGTGAGCCGTAAAATGATTCTTATGACATTGAACGTTGTGCTTCCTATGATTTGTCATATTTTTAACAGTTCCCTTTCTACCAATTCCTTCCTTAGGTCTTGGAGATTTGCTTATGTTATCCCTATATCTAAAATTACCAATCCTACATCTTTCACATACTATAGACCTATCTCTATTCTTTCTTTTCTGTCCAAAGTTCTCGAGAGAATAGTACATCAACAACTTTCGCTGTACCTAACGAAAAACAATACATTATCATCTTTCCAATCTGTTTACCGACCGGGACACAGCACTGTTACAGCACTTAATAAAGTATGCGATGATATAAGAAGTGGAATAGACAATCAAGATGGTAATATCTTATATATACTAGCGTTATTAAATTTCTCTAATGCTTTTAACACAATTGATGTCGACATACTTTTAGCATTACTTAAATCTTTTAATATATCACCAAATGCTATTGAATGGTTTTATTCTTACCTCATCGATCGTGAACAATGCGTTCGTGCTAATGATAAACAGTCGTCATATAATTGACTCAGTGCTGGGGTACCTCAGGGTGGTGTACTTTCTCCGTTACTTTTTTCCATATTTATAAACTCCATTGCTGACATTATCCTTTCATCTTTGGGCTGATGACTTGCAGATTAATAAGACAACGGCGGTTGATGATATTGCTAATGCCATACGACATGTCAATTTAAACTTAAGCAGTATTAGCACCTGGAGAAAATCATGTGGTCTGTGGATAAATCCTAGCAAGTCTCAGTTTTGCATCCTCGGTAATACAATGCAACTCTCCAAAATTGACTACTCCCTGCTTCCTTCCGTAATGCTTGTTGGTTGCAAGATGGAGTTTGGTACTTGTGTGAGGAATCTGGGTATCAGGATGGATAGTTCTTTGACATGGGTTCCTCAAATAGCGGAGTTAAGTCGAAAAGCTTTTGCTGCTATTGGGAGGGTAAAGAGATGGAAAAATTTATTGCCGCTTAAAACCAAAATAACGTTAGCTCAATCTCTTCTTTTTCCCATTCTGGATTATGCAGATTCCTGTTACCTAGATTTATCACAGCAATTACTAAACAAGCTCGAACGTCTCCAAAATGTAATAATTAGGTTTATTTTCGGATTGAGGAAGTATATATTACTCAATATCGTGTTCAACTTAAATGGTTGACCAACAAGCATCGACGCAATTATCATGCACTTATCCTTTTATACTCTATCTTGTATCTTCCTTTTACTCCTTTATACCTCAAACAAAGATTTACTTTCCTGGGCTCCCACTCTCAGTCCCTCAATCTCCGTTCAAGATATGACAACGTATTGGAGGTTCCATTATGTCGCACCAAATGCTACATTGAATCATTCACCGTAAAAACGGTGAAATTATGGAACGATCTACCCCGGTTCATCAGACAGTCGACATCACTTAATATCTTTAAGCGTCGTCTTAAAGAGTATTTATTACCTATCGCTATAGTCATTGTATCTGTTTTTTGCATATATGTAAGTTTATAAATGTATCTATATATAAATATATATATATATATATATATATATATATATATATATATATATATATATGTATGTATATATATATGATATCTATGTATTATATGTATTTATGTATGTATGTTTGTATGTATTTATGTATGAATAGTGTGTGTATACTTTTTTATTTATTTATTTATTATTATTATTTTTTTATGATATAATAAATAACAAATCTATCATCAAAATATCTTTATGCTAAGTTATCCGCCAACCATGTTCTCTTAGTATTAGTTTCCATAAATAAAAGGTTGCCTGTAAGAGATCACTTATAAGATCACTGATAAGGCCGCCTTTGCACTGTGCTAAAATTACTAATTTTATTGAATTTATATATTTTCTCTGTACAATAAAGTGTTTTTGATTTGATTTGATAGCAAATTAGTATTTGATTATTGAATTCTGATTTTCTAAGCACAAATTAAATATTTATACATAAATAAATAATGCTTCAAAACGGCGCACCCAAGCGTCACGCAAAAATGATCAGATAAAAAGATCACGTAAACAATGCCTTCTATTACTCATGTTATGTGTGTCAAAAATGGTGCAACCTACGCTGCAGCCGTCACACCGGGGACAGCGGCCCGACAGAGGTGCCCACGATAGGCCATTACACCTTGGAAGCTTAGATACTAGATAGCTGCAGAAGCTTTGAACGTCCCGCTGCGCACTCGGGGCCACGGACGTGCCTTTGAGCCAACCCGCGCCGTCTCACGTCACTCTACATAAATTGACAATCTAGTATTTAACGGACGAATGCTAACTTTATTTAGAGATTATCCTTATTGTTTTGTTTATGGAAAAGCACCACACCTTCTTCAGTTTTTCCCTTGTTAAGTAACATTTAGTTCTTCATACAATTCAAAATATTAGATCACGAGACGTACTCTGGCGCACCTGCACATCGTGGTCAGTGATGAAGAACAATTGCTATCATTAGGGCCTATCGGGCCCACACGCTAAAATATTCAAATAGACGCAACGACAATACGAGTTGATTTAAAAGTCAATAAATTATAGCTAATGCCCAATTTGTGTCGACCGGTTAACAATGGCGGTTCCCGCAATTACTTAAACGCATGTAACTACGACCGATACGATCTGCTCTTGCCGGCCGACGTCATTGTCTCACCCGATACGAGTACACTGCGAGTACATGCTCCGCAATTACACTGTATCGATTACAGCTGACTCAGGCGACTCCGATCCGAGCGATTGACTGCGCTATAAAACATTGTTTTTAGTAACCGTAATTAGGGTTTGGTCTTAACAAGTTTACCCTTCTATGGAAACAATGGAACCTTTTAAATCTAACTAATGTTCACATGTCTTGCATTGACTCATGTTATATAAAATTCAAGAAACGTAAACTAAACGGCTTCTGGAAATCACAAAGACTATAAAAAATTCACGTCAGTTCGCAATCTCTTCCATCTGTCAGACCGGAAGATGTTAGTTGAATATTACCGCTTTAAAGTCATTCGAGTTTCGTAAATACGTGTCTTGCTAAAATCATGTAAGTACATACTTATTGATAAAACTAAAAATTTTACTTTAATATACTGTTTCAGTAAAGGTTTTCATCAAACCTTTATGTGCGGCGCGCATTTTTTAATGTTTAACCCTTTTTTTAAAAAAAATCACTCGTTAAAACGATAGAGAGAGACTTCCAAATTAGTAAAATGTTCCCCTCCCACTAAGGCCCAGCGGAAACCTCCACCAAAATAGAGACGCCGCAGGATTGCTCGTGCTTGCCACTACGACGCCTCGGTGGAAGACCCGCATATTACGAGCTACAACTAATTTCAGGGTGCCCTAGAGATCCTTCAGGGGGATTCCACAACCTCGGTGGTTTTGCCACTGGGTCGTCAAAGGCTATAGGAGTAAGAGATGCGGGTACTGCCTTCTCCTACCACCTAGACTCTGTAATCGCGCTGGTATCGCGCACGCGCGCCGCGGCCTCCTTCAATGCCATAACAGATCCAAAAAAGGAGACCATGGCAGACTAATTCCATTCACTATCCAGCATGGCTCCCACCATACTGGGTAATGAAAGGTCTGTACTCACAACATCAGGTGCAGGTATTTGCCAAAGCAACCATGCCTCATCACCAGCACCAATTTGAACGTCAGTACCACAAAGCAAAATCCCTTCTAACTTTTAGAATAAAAAAGATTGAAAAATATGCATATAAAATATTCTGTTATAGTTTTTTTCTATAATAATTCTCAGTATTTGTCATAAGACATTTATGATAAATACTGAGGACTAGACTGACATTCACCATATCATCATAATTTTTTGTGGATTAAAATTAAATGTAGACTACATTAGATAAATGTCAAAACCAAAATGTCTACCGAGCTTTATTTTATTCCATTAAAAAGTGTTAGCCAAAGTCTTCTTCAATAAATAACATAAATATGAATTTTATCTTAGTAGCACCAATTTACTTAAAAATATACACAAAAATAAGGAGCATAACAAAAAACTACCATGAATATCAAAAATTATATATGATGCCAATCTCCGGACACATTCCATCGAGTGCGAGAATCCTGCGTCCCGATTACGTGACAACTTTAAACAAATGACATCTGTCAAAAAACAACAAGTTTTATACAATACGAAGTTATATCAACGTCTTCTTGAACCAATTACTTATAAAAAACCTTCTAATTTTAGTAATATATGAGAATCATTTAATAGGAAATGCTGTTTGTTCATTTTTGTGATTATGTTATCTTACTATTACAGACATTGTCAAGACAATAAAGTAGGGTAAATTATGACATATTAATTTTTTTTTCTATTTGACATATTGTTTTTTTTTATTTGATATATTTTTTTTCATTTTGTTTTCTATAATAAATAAAATATGATAAATGCATTTTTTAATTTAAAGTAATACTTTATATTGTTAGATATTGATCACTCTTTTGTGTTGTGATATTTTTTTAGAGGACTAATAAGAAATAATTTTAGTTTATAACAGAATACTTTAAAGAATGTGCGGCAAACCTGGATAAGAGCCAAAATTTGACTCATTTAAAATTTTATGCAATCGCCCTATTTTTCTAAACTGAAACGGTTGCACGCGACACTATGCTACGATGATTGCCTCACTTATTTATTCTTCACACACCGAAAACAATATTTTTTAAATATTATTAAAATTGACAAATTCAAAAGCCATTTCTTATATATATATATAGCCATTTCTTATATATTATATATAAATAATGTAAAGATTATGTAGCTAGCATCTAAACAAAAATGCACTATAATAACTCCTTAATCAAATGTCACGTAATCAAAAATGTTAAAATTTTAAATAAAAATAAAGTGTAAAATTATTATTTTTTCTATGGAGCTGGTATTTTTCTTTTATATATTTTTCTTTTGCCTATTTTTTGCTTATTTTGGGTTTAAAAAAAGACTTTTTGCTATGCACTAGAAAGCTATTCTATACTTTTGAATATACCTAAAGAGATCTATTTATTTTCACTATGACGAGAAAATTTGTCTACAAATGTATATAACACAGTGACAATATTTTTATACGCGTTTGTATCAAATGAAAGTTGGTAGTTCAGTATAACATGTCTCATTTGTAAGTTGATCATTTCAACATCCTAATCTTATTTTAAATTACTAATTTGAGTAAGCTAAATTTATAGGCAAAAAAATATATAGAGCCTGTTAGTTATACTGTATTAATAGTAAAATCTACACAAAATGCAGTTTTTTAATAAAAAAAATGTTTTTAATATAATTTTATTTATTTATAGAGAGGAACAGAGCATACGCAAAAAATAAAAAAGTATATTGTGAACCCTCTATGATGTTTGCTAACTTAATATACCTACTCTAAAATAAGTAAATACTTGTTTTTTTAAAAAGAATGCTTCTGTTCCTTTAAAAAAAATACAGTCGAATTGACCTCCTTTTCTTACAGAAGTCGGTTAAAAACAGATAGATATGTTACATTTTTTTATGGTATTATTCGAAAAAAATCTCATAAAATTAAAATAACTGATATAAGCAGTCCTATTGGACTATGATCCTATTGGACTATAATTCTATTGGACTATACCATACTAGAAATATATTAGACTATATAATCAAAAATGAAAACATTAATTTTGCCAACTCTATGTGTAAATATCCAACAACTTGTGAACTCGATCAATATATAGCATAGATATTTCTATTATTTTCATATAGCGTAGCGTAGCATAGAGTAGAGTAGGCCAGTCGTGGCGTAGCGGCACAAAGTGTGACTGTAAAACCACTGTGGTTGTGGTTTCGATCCCCACTCGAGATGAAATATTTACTTAAATTTATATTTCCATTTTTCGTTCTGGTGTCGAGCTTAAGCGCGGCGTTAAGTTCTGCCACTCAACACGCAATGCCTCCAGACTGGTTCAGAAAGTGGGGAACGGAGTGTCTTGACACTAGGTTCCCTCTGCCTAGCCTTCTGTGTGCGGGATACAGCGTGAAGCTGTTAAAAATTAAAGTTATAATTATAAGAGTAATTGACTATCCCCAAAATTTGACTTTTACTTTCTCTTACTCAATATTCCATGAATAAAACATGTTTTAAAGACGTGAGACGTTCCTCGCTAGCCACTCGCGGGTAAGTGTTCATTGTGCATTTAATTAATTAACATCATCTCAGTCGCGTGCCCTCACTTTTGACTCACTCTTGACCGAGGAAGACTAATGTAATAAGCGGCAATAGAAAAAAAGCGGATATTCTAATTGATGAACGTGAACAAGGTCCCGGCCGTGAATGATCGCTAGTTGAATTAGACGACACGAGAAATTATAAAGACTTGTTTTTGGTTTTTTAAAATGTTGACAGCAACAAAACATTTCATAATTATAGATACAAAATTCTTTATATACGACTATGATGCAATTTACGTTGTTTGTGTTTAAACAGATTTATTCTGCATCAAAATTCTTAACGTAGCCCGGGTAGACATATCAAATCTGGGAACCTGTGTTAAGTTAAATTTTAGAAGCATTGCGGATCGAGTGGCCACACTTTGTCTGAAAGCCAGAGCGAAGAAATTAAGTTAAATATTTAATTTCTTCGTATGGGAATTGAACCCACCACCTAACCTATCGCGTTTACAGCCCCACGCCCACGTGTGCCCAGTGTGCCTGTATTTTTGTTAAATGTTATTACACACAGGCCCACTCATTACGACATAAAGACACAGACAGGCCTGTCTTTTTATAAGTAACTCTACTGACCAACATTATGAATGAGTCAGAAGAAGCGTCCCATATCGCTGATTATTTATGGGAGCAGTGCAGTTAGTAATTGCGGTCGGGACCTCGCCACACGCTCGTTTATCTAATTATTGGACCGTCTGCGAGTACCTACTACGTTTGAAATCCTCTCAAATATCTAATAATATTATTTAGTTTTAGTCAGATGTTTCAATTTAATTTCTCTTTAATTTAGTTTTTAATTAATTGAG
Organism: Heliconius hermathena; assembly: GCA_013403705.1. Taxonomy (NCBI): domain Eukaryota; kingdom Metazoa; phylum Arthropoda; class Insecta; order Lepidoptera; family Nymphalidae; genus Heliconius; species Heliconius hermathena. The sequence goes on from JAAIXJ010001817.1 coordinate 277,368, forward strand.
GCCAGTCGTGGCGCAGCGGCACGAAGTGTGACTGTAAAACCGACTGTTTGTGGGTTTGATCCCCACTCGAAGAGATAAAATATTTACTTAAATTTATATTTCCAATTCTCTGGTGTCGAGGCTAAGCGCGGCGTTAAGTTCTGCCACTCAACACGCAATGCCTTCATAATTCGGCAGAAAGCGGAGAACGGAGTGTCTTAACACTAGGTTCCCTCTGCCTTCAATGCTGTGCGCGGGATAGAGCGTGAAGCTGATTTGATTAATTCATTCATAAGTACAATGGCAGATCTCTGTTATCTGTGAAATTACATTGAATATTCAAAACTAAAACTTGAATATAATATATCTACTTATATTTATTTCGTATATATTTTATAGGCAATTTATATAATCACCTAAATATTAATTTTCTTAAAGAAGAAACTTTTTTGAAATATCAGATTTCGCTCCCATTCATTATTTAACTATAAACATATGTTTTTAATTAGTTGATCATTTCAAAATTATTACATTAAAAAGCATCCCATTTCCGCGCGTCAGTACAAAAATCTTTGCGAATAATAATTACTAAAATGTGATTTATTATATAAAAGATTAAATTTCATCACATTTCATTTTAAATATTACTAGCGACCTAGACACGACTTCATTTATTGCTATATTATAGACAAATTGTACGAAATCTTAACATAAATTGTAGCCTACATGTTATTCTGATTCTATGCTATTGTAAATTTTGATGTTAGTCCGTTTAGTATTTTTGGCGGAAAGTGCAATAAAAAACCGCCCTTACAAACTTCCACATTTATAATACTAATAGGATATCTAATTAGAAGTATGAACTACGCATTTGTCATGGTACAGTGAAACAGCACCGGGCTGTACGTACGATGGCTGTGCATTCGAATCCATCAAATTCTACGATTTTTTTTTATAGATTTTTATATCTTTGCTCCAAAATAACTAACCAAAAAGGTATAAGTATTCTAATATTTCTTTTGAAAAATCATCGTTCTTATATTGCAAGTTTTTCTTTTAGTGCGTTTATTTCCTTTTTTGTAAAATTATTATTCTTTACAAGTAGCCACTAAGACATTTTTTATATAAAATATTTTCTAACTCTTTATTAGTAGGTATGTTGAGACTAGTTGTGGGTACGTTTCCTACACGAGGAAATAAATATTTAATATTTTATTTCTTCGCTCTGGTGTTAAAACAAAAGCGCCATTCAACACGCAATGCCTCCAGATTTCGACGGAAAATAGGGAATGAGGCTCCCTCTGCCTATCTTGCTACATGCAGGATACAGCGTAAAGCTAAAAAGGTACATACAAACTATAGAAATTTTATTTGAATATAGTTTAAGGGATAACTTTATTTATTGAATATATCTTTAAGTATCGATTATAGATATAAGATCCGCAACGAACCATACTGACAGGGTCTAAAATGCTGAATATTTGTTTTAATATCTATTTGATATTCCAATAAAACACTCAAATAAAGCAAAGATGAGTCAAGGGCTGAGATATTAAGCGACAGATGGCAAGTTGGCAACGGCGACCGCTTTAGTGTGTGTCTTGGCGGAGACAATACCTCTAATCCGTGTCGCTTAAACCTGCAGGCCTTACCTCGACTCCTACGCCTCGCTGCTCCGTTTACTAAACAACTGAACTCAGTCAAAGCGGGTTACTATAATAATTATATACAGCTAGCTACATATAAAAAATACGGAAATATATTTTTTTAATTTTCTCGTACACTGTAATCGTGGTAAATTAGAATGTAGAGTACATTTTTTATAAAAATATATGAAATTTTGAAACTATTTTTTTTTTTTTAGAAAAAATCCAATGTAATATCTAATAGTATGTGATTAAAGTTGTTTGCTTAAAACAGCTGTATTCTAATTTACGTAACAGATTTCGTTATGTTATTATTCATGAGAAATGGCCTCCGAGCTAATGAATGAACGGGCCACGCTGCTCGCCCACGGTAAGTTCATTCATACAGGGCCCTGCGTGGTCGCGAACTGCCTCAATGTCGACCTACTGTACCACGTATTAACAATATACGAAAAGATAACTATAAAGTATCTTTACGCAAGGCTATATTGTATAGCTTCATATATGATATTCACATGTTCACATATTGGCTGTTACAATTAGAATACGAAATTAAAAATCAAAATGCCTTACATGCTACTGTTTTCGGTGCTTTCTACAGGTTAAAGTGCCTAATAAAAATAATTAGTAACAAATTAGGCAAACACATTTCCCATTCAACAGGTTGCTTCGTAAAGGTCAGAATCGATACGAAATGGCAGAGTTGAGAATACCAGCAAAGCGGCACCGCAGTATGAATGAGAGGGGGGCAAGGGTGGCAGTGAGTGGGGGTGGGGGTGAGGGTAGGGGGTTCTCAGTGCGATTTTCGTGGCCATGGGCATATGACGTCCGCGCTAGTAGGGCGCGTGCGCAGTAGACGCCAAGGTTCAAGGATACGGCATCGATCGGCAGAGGCTCGTTGTTCGCTGCCACGGCCACACACTGCTCAATACTGCCTCCAATGCCACTGCCACGGACGGACGTTAAACGGTCCCTCAGACTGTTGCAGTCATAACTAATCATTACTAGTTGTTCTCTACTCAATAAATTTGTGTTATGTTTTATTATTTATGTTTTTTTATATTCTGTATGTATCGTTTTACAGCAAAAATACAATTCTACAAAGGAATAGCCTTTTTATTTTTAAAATATTTTGTTGTTATTAAAGACATCGCGTTTACTACAATTCACAATGCATAAATAATTACCTACTAAATACGGCTCAGTTAAAGCCGTATCAAAAACGTTACTCTTGAAATAAAACTTAAATGTACGCGTAATTCGCCGTAAATAAGAGACGCGTGCGCAGCGCTGATTACATTAGTATGAACCAAGCACAGCGACAATCCAAGAGTGGCTATTTTTATATATTCATTTATATAATATATTTTTACACATTATTAGACTGATTGGACATCTTGTAATTGAAATAAGTACAGGTATTTAAAATGCAAGGATAATTATTAATAATGCATTATACCTTATTTTTGTCATGGTTACTTACTTTTATATATGTAGATTTAATTATATAACAAAATATTTACACATATATTCCATACATTAGTTTTATTCAAACATTTTGTTATCAAACAGATTTAAAAAAAATATCAAAAAATCTAAAAATATATAGTTAAGGATCAACGCCACTGGTAGTATACTGATTGCAAATGCAAGTATTGCAAGCGCGTGTCAAATTGCATCGCGCCCACACAGCGATGTCTGCAGCTGCGCATCCAGCACATGATGGCAACATTATGTCGATAAGGGCTGCTCATTTAATTCCTTCTGTTTTTCCACTTGATTAAGACAGTCAAAGCAGCTAATTAAGCCGGTTTTATATAAGATCTCGTTGTAATTATGTTCCATTTGAAATTAAAATAATATAAGAGCGTTTTTTCTTTAAATATAAAAACTTACACTGATAAAATTATAAAATTCTTAGTAGTGTGCGCGCCATTCATGATTTTCACATCTATTACCAAGAAGATAGCTAGGGGATGGGGAGGGAGGCAGCGAGCGGCGGAGGTGGAGGCGCCTCCCTATTTATGAATGAGGACACACGTCACATGTATCGATCGCAGCGCGGCCCCAGTTAAGGTTAACATACAAGGGCAGCGTCGTTCAACAGGTGGCTATTTGACGCACGCCCTAGAGGTTTTCGCAAAACTAATACTTTGTCACTTCAATAATGACGTCATAAACAATGATAAGCGCTGACGTTTCTATATATCATATATTATCACTGAAAAGCTTATCTTAAGCTCTACATTATAATAATAGTTTCGCACAGAGCTAGCTTTTGCGTAAGTCTTTTTTTACAAGGGTGTTGTTTTTACGTGAATAAAATTTATTATAATTTATATTTATATTCAAATTAACATGCTCAAATTGGAATTGTTATTGTAGATTAATAGAAAATTTCAATTTATATTTAAATTGTTTATTGTTACAATTTAAGTATAATTAAAGTGAATAACACGGGGTCGTTGTAATGCTATCGGAGAATGAAATAATTAATATTTTTTATTTCTTCGCTCTGGTAAGGAGGCAAATCGCGACGTGTCTTAACACTAGGTTTCCGGGTTCCCTCTGCCTACCCCACTATGGGTGGGATACAGATTGAAACTAAAAAAATAGAAAAAAGACGCTGTAATTACAAAACTAAGAATTAGTTAAAGTTAAAAATAGATATTTCTGTTTTAACTAGCACATTTTATTAACATGCCATAATTATTTAGTCATAACAATCCCATAGTCTAAACAAATTGCTTTGATATTTTAAAAATCGCAAAAGTTAATTAAATAGATTTCGTTTGTAAATAAAAAATATACACATTTTATTTTATACCAAAGCAAATGAATTTAATCATTTATTGTAATACTAATGCCTAAATAAGAACATAACTATTATTATAAAATGTTGAAGTATTTTACAATAACATATTATAAAACTACCCTATTATGTGCAATTTATAGAGGAAAAACCAAACTACGGACAAAAATTACCTATAAATGGAATTTTAACCTACAACCATCGGAATCTTTCAGACAGATCTCAACTGTTGCTTTCTGATAATGTTACATTCTCGTATAAATATAATCCAATCCAATAACCCAAAAATATGTATTTATATTAATGAAACTTTAGTGAAGTCAACAAGATCGTGCGTCAAGCGAAAATGGTGAATCGTTCCACCCTGAGGGAGGCTCTGACGTCATTTAACTTCCACCTCAAACTCCCATTGGCTCTCCACATCAAAATTACAAGTGATACACGCTTCATAATAAACTAGTGAATATGTTTCATTCAAAGTGTTGCGAATCAAACAGAGATTTATATTTTTCAACGTCCTGGTATATATAGTTAGAGGTCTGACTGAAAACGTGATTATTGTGGGTTAGATCTCTACTCGAGCCAATATTTTTTTATTTTCATACTCTGATAATTTAAAACGCGGTGTTGCATTCGGTCAACGCAATGTCTCAAATCCGCGCAGAAAAAAAAACGGAGAATTTTGACTCCTCTTCTTCTTCTCCTTTCGTTTTATGTTCTCTATTCCCTATTAGGAAATATATTTTTTTAAATGATAAAAAAATGCTATGTTTATATTAGGTACCTAAAATACACGCATAACATGCCATGCATGTAGTGACGTGATAATATTTTATTTTTGCTGATGTAATGAAAACGATAATGATGCATGTATGAAATTTTGCCTAAATATCGATAACGTTCGACATTGTTGGACCATGACTTATACGACGCGATATATTAGCGATATATGCGATATGAACACAGTGTCTATCTATACGTCAACGGTGTTATATCTGGATGAAATTAGTTTTCATCCAGATACACCTAACACCGTCGTCGGTGCTTTCGAGTGCAGCGTAATTATAAAGGTGACATGTCCGAGTGACGTGCGCCTCTGTAACGCATGCCAACATTGTTTTTCGTTGAGATTTGCTAATTTCGCACCCCACGTCACTACTTTCCGATATTTTTACGCAGGTTATTTAGTCGATACGTAGTACTGTGAAATGTTCTATTCGTTTCCATTTTTGACAAATATCTAATATAAATAGTTTTTTTGTAATACATTTTTTTTATTTATTAGTAATACAATTTTTTTTTATTCATAATATTTCGTATCAAATTCACAATCAATCACGAATTCTTATGAAGTGATGCATATCGTCACTTAGACGTGCAGTAGGTATGTGTACCATTTTATATTTATAGATACGACACCAGCTTGCCAAAATTACAAAACGATGACATTTAGCTATTGCTCTCTAAAAGTAATGTGTCATAATGCCAACCCGATGAATAAAACATTATAAACAGGTATAATCTTTAAATTTAAATTTGTATTATTAAGATTATTTTCTTAATATTGAATAAAGTATCTGTATATATGTAATTGATTAATCTACAAACATATTTAATATTTAAAATTTTTACAAGCCAGAGATTTTTCAGAGACCTAATACGGAGATTAATTTTTTCGGTGCTCTGAGCGAGAGCGAAAAAATTAAAATATTTAATAATTCAATTTCTCGAATAGAAATCGAACCCACAACCTATGGCACTTGTGCCCATGCGCCACGACTGGTCTCATTCTAGGGAATATTTATACATATTACAAACCATGGTGTCTGTCGTTCTGACTTAACAAAATTGATCATTGTTTTCCATCATCCAGCACACATTTCTAAACTGGTAGAAATTGAAGTTCTCCGTGCCATACTTATAAGTATGTGAGAACAATTTTAGACCGCAATAGTAATAATAGTTTAGTCATAAGTAGAATGTACGTGTTCTATATTAACTTGCAATGCATACGCGAGCCAGACGTACACCCACCGACAGCACCGACACCGGTGCCGGTACCGTGGGAAGCACTAGTCAACACAAAATTGTTTGCACGCATCCTATAAGAACCCTCGAAGTGAAATGTTGTTCAAATTTTACCTGGCATGACCCTACTCAGAAAAAGACCATATTTAATCAATGTTTTTCGTAGGTACTTTAGTTAAAGAATTTTATATGTTTGTTTCACTCCTAAAGTGTATTAGAACTTCTGTAATAAGAAAGTAAATTTTGTAATTTTAAATGGTTTTTGTACAGGCACATTGATATATTCAACTTAAATTCACAAAAATGTTGTGCTCTAAGACACGTGATGTTCACAAGAAAATGAACAAACTAAAAGTAAAGAAACAGTCATACCATAAAAATAGATAACGGGTATTAGGATACCGAGCCGAAATAGAGCCCCGCCTCCGAACTGCGAACCAAAAGTAGTCAAGATAATAATAGAACGAACCCCGCAGGGACGTTTCGATCTCGTGATTCACCTGCTGAAAACTCGATTGTTCGCATTTTACGTCAATCGGTTGCGTGGTGTTTACGAGCGGCGGCGCGGGAACGTCAGCTGACGGCCAGGAATAGCCCTGACATGGCGGCCACGCTATGCCGCTATGCTGCGCCCGCGCACCCGCAAATAGCGCGCTATAATAAGACGCCGGTGAAATCGTGGGTTTGTTATTTTTCTTTATCGTCTCCGTTACGCGATAATTGGGTTAGCCGCTGCATGTGGGCCTGATCGGCGTCGGCGTGTCTCGGCCACGGCGGGCACTGCGCCTCGGCCATTGTCCTTAAAACTTGCATTTTATATAACAGCTGAGCTTACTTATTTTTAGCAAAGTTTTATATAATTAGTTAAATTTTGTTTGTTAAATTTAACTACGTATTTAGTTACTTATATTATATTTGACTGTACATCTTTTAGTTCAGTTCAATTCATAGTTTCGTTCTATGAGAATGACTTAATAATTTTTAATTTAATTATGTGGATTGTAGGTATCAGTCCAATTTCAAATAAATCTACGGCTAGAATCTAGATATGCCTATTTTAAGAACCTTGTATTAAATCGAGTTGATAAATTTAGGAATCTATGTCAATAACTGAAGAATAAAACGGAAATTGAGCTTACGGATCATTATGAAATTTAGCATAGTTATAATTTACATATAGAGATGGAGTGCAGAATAATTTTCTAAAATAATTCACAAAAGTACATTAAATTAATTTAAAAAACTTGAAACTATCGGAAGTTTGACAATACCCACTTTTATATAAAATGCTATAGGCGCGTTGCTGTGGCAACGCGTACTTCACTCATTAATGTCACGTCACGTGGTTCTCTAATAATATATAATTAGGTATTAATGTAATACACATTATATAATATGTTATTTTAATTTAGCTTCACGTTGTATCTCGAACCTAGTGCTAAGACACTCCGTTATTTTTTACTTTTATATTGTAGCAGGCACTAGTTGATATGTCTCCTAAATTTTACAACTTTTACGCTTACCTACTTTACCTAGATGCATCTATATAAATTATATTAAAAATAATATTATCTTTAAGTAATATAAAAAAATGTAATACCTTTTAATATTCTAGATGTTTGAGAGATGTTCGAGAATTTGTTAATCGTTAAATAGATAAAAAGAATAATATTTTTCCAATATCATTATCTAACAATACGTGGGTATAATTCATATAATAGATATTAATTAGCAAATATTTAAAAAAAAAATTGCAGCAAGTGGCTACCTATAGAACCATATCAAAATAGAATATTAATGTGTAATCGAGTTTTAAATCTGTGAAATATCGATTTGAACATTCGATTCTACCACACAAAATGAGACATCTCTACATTACTTATGTCTATTCAAGACAGATTCCTAAAAGACAGATTAACTTATTAACTTATAGTTAAGTTAAAACTGTTCTGTTCTAAAAAAAATCCAATTACGGTTAAAGTTATAAGAAAGAAGGCAGCCGTACTAACTAACACTCTACGTCAATGAGCTGCAATATCTTTAAATATACACTCATCTATATGTATTTACCTATTTATAGAACGACTAATACTTGCTATAAATAAACCGCCAGTAGTGTACACTAGAATCAAGATTTCCACTATAGTGGATTTTAAAATTAAACTGTAATAAAGTAATATATTATAATATATATGTAATGAAAAATGTATTTAAATTTATATTTCCATTTCTTCGCTCTGGTGTCGAGGCAAAGCGCGGCGTTGAGTTCTGCCACTCAACACGCAATGCCTCCAAAATTCGGCAGACACTGGGGAACGGAGCGCCTTAACACTAGGTTCTCTCTGCCTACCCTGCTCTGTCCGGAATACAGCGTGAAGCTGATAAAAAAAATAAATAAAAAAGATAAAGTGATATATACATATATGTTTTTCTTTTATTAATAGCATGTTGTATTCAAAAACTTAAGAAATTAATTAACAAAAGAAAAGACTTTGAGTGCCACCACATTATATGTAGGTACTTCTGAAACGGATGGAAACTGGACATTGCAACAATGTTAGATTTCTCCGTATGACATATGACATAATATAGAAATATGGCATAATATGGAAATTGCGATAAATCTCATGAAAACAGCTTCGGTAATGTTCTATCTGACCTGTGTTGTGTGTTTCAGTGTTTTTAATTCGGAGTTTTGTTATTTATCGACATAAGCAAGTACGTACAATATAAAATTACAAGGTAAAAATGGTAATATATGTAGGTATTTATTTTAAATTACAATGTCTCAAAATATGTTCTTGAATTGTCTAGATACACTCAAAACTTTTTTTTATTAAAAGAAAAATCAATAAGTATTTATGTAGGTGGGTATATTGTTTACGTCGTTGGGTTGCCAAAACTGTGAAACGGCAAGCAAAATACTTTGAATGAGTCACAATTCCCAACTATTGGCAATCTAAAAAATATGACGCTCACTAAAGTGGCAATTATTTAATAAAAAACAATCTTTTTCCAAAATTATATTGTTCGATAAATATATGTATAAATATATTTATTGGATAAAAACCAGTAATAGTTACAAAAAAAGTGCTTATTGATTCAGGTCATCGTGTAAGTAATTAATGAAAACGTACATAACTCTCATAATAATTAGTTTATATCTAAGAATATTATATATTATTTTTTATTCTATACACAAAAATGAACTTTAGATCACATTTAAGATTTCTCGCGAAATCAAAATCTACTTAAAATAAATAAAAACGTTTTTAATATGTTTATGCATGTATATGTAGAGTAATAGAGTTTATGCTCTATATTCAGACACAGTGTGGACGATCGTTAGAAGGTTCACGTTCAAGGCACGATCGGTCCTATCAGAGGCTTCAGCTCACGAGCTGGCGCGTGCGGTGTAAGCGATGGGAGGCGGCGGGCGCTGGGGGGGGCGGTGGGCGGCGTCGGGCGGTGACGTCAGCCGGGGGGCCACGCGGCCGCGGGATTGGCGGAGCTGCGCGCGCCGCTACCGAATATGGGACCGCGGCTCCATTGATAAAAGTGCGACGCGGGGTCGCGCGGCGCCAGTCCCCTTCGCACCGGCCGCGCGAGAGGCCGTCTTCACGCTGGCGTTGTTCGTGATCCCGTTCGGGCCGTGGGCCGAGGAGCAGGTGGTGCCGGACGGCATGGGCGCCGACGCGGAGCCCCCGATGGGCCCGCACCTGCTGTCGCTGGCGGACGTGGGCGCGCTGGGCTTCGACTGCGCGCTCAAGCCGGCGCCGGCGCCCATGCCGGGCGGCGCGCCGGCGGACCTCAACACGCCCGTCACCACGTCCGACCTGCCCGCTTTCTTCCCGAGCCTGCTCGAGCCCCCGCCGATATCAGGTGCGTGACGCGTCCCTCCACCACCACGCACCCGCGGGACCGATAACGTTGTAAATAAACAATACACAATCATCTACTCCTCGGCCAATTATATTTTGTTTACACTTTTCAGCTTTTAACGTTCCGACATTGATCTAACGATATTGAAATTCTTATTACAAAGTGAATTTTATTATTTCTATAATACGGTGTTTCGGTTGTTCTTTAAAGGAAGAATTACGTACCTATATATAATAATATTTTCTATAACTCGCATCATAACTCCGTATATAAAAATAGAGAGAACCCAGTGTCCCGTCGTGTTTGTGAAAATGAAAGTTCGCTCATCCATTTGACATGAATGGATCGATACCAAACTCTTGAATGAAAAGGCTTCACTGTGAATTTCCGTCGGCTCGCGTTCTATAATTTTGTGTATTGTGATTAGTGGTTTTTGAATTGTAATTATAGTGGTACATTTAACATTTTGGTAACTATAAATATTTATATATTTACAACAAAATTATGATACATAATTTTCTTTTTGGTAACTTACTATTTACTCCATTTAGTAAATACGGAGAGAATAGATTATTAATTTATATTACTTTACAATTTAATCTATTGAGTTTTAACTTTTTTAACGGTTTACATATTGTTACTGTTATTTAATGTTTTTCTTTTTAAAAAAAAAATATACCTGCATATTTTTTAATTTTTATTAGTAGAAAATAAATTGTATGTGAGTAGGTAAACACTTTATGAGCCAATGACAGAAAATTAGCAATCATAAAGGGATAACACTAAAATCGCGTTAGACCGTAGACGACGACCAACTGTAGAGCATGCCAGATACGTGCGATAGAACTATCGACATCCGCCCGTTATCACCACATCCTGCTCATTACAAAATATGCAAAATAAATGTTATATTAGTACTCACAAAAATCATAATTTTATCCGTATTAGTGCACTCTACATATACGATTTTTAAATAAAAGATATAAATATTATAAACTATAACAAATTTACAACAATAAAAAAATTAAGTATATAATTAAATATTAAAATGAATAAGCTAATAAATTTTCAATATTAAATAATTAACTTGTGGGTGTTTCCATTTTCGAAAATTTTCAAAAATTTTTAATATTTAGCGCTTGAAAGTTACATCTGAAAAAAAAAACGAAATTTAAGTTAAAATTGTGCGTCTATCAAAATGACATTATTTTTCACTAATGTCTATGATTAATATAATGTGTGTCGGTAAGGCCGGTCGTGGCGCAGAGGCACAAAGTGTGACTATAAAATCGACTGGTTGTGGGTTCGATCCCCACTCGAGGAAGTGAAATATTTATTTACATTTATATTTTCATTTCTTCGCTCTAGTGTTGAGGCACAGCGCGGTGTTGAGTTCCGCCACTCAGCAAGCAATGCCTCCAGAATTCGGCGGAAACATCATAATTTTATAGGAATATGAAAGTGGGGAACGGAGTGTCTTAACACTAGGTTCCCTCTACCTACCCTGCTGTGTGCGGGGTACAGCGTGAAGCTGATAAAAAAAATACAAACGTAATATTTATTGTTTGTATCTTTTGCTGCAGGTACTTTACCAGGCGATGAGTTGCCGCTGGCTTGCTCCCCGCGACGTCATAAGCATGAAGCTTCACTGTCTCCTGGCGCTCGTGCAGAGGATGCGAGCAATGCTTCTAGTGCAAGCGCTTCTCTATATGGACCTGCAATGGGTGGAAAACGTGCGCCGTCGCCAGCACTACAGTGGCTTCTACCATCAGGCCCCGGACCCGGTAGTGTTGACAAATATTTTCAACAAGAATATGAGGAACGCATTGAATTACTTCCTCCAGAGTGCCAACCTTCTTATTGCCCGCAACCTCAAGCGTGCTCTCAGCCACATTGCGAGTATCGCCCCCAACCCCAGCCCCAGCCTCAACCTCAGCACACGTGGGAAACGCAGGAGTACGCAAGTACACCACAACCGGCTCCTGGCCCCTCTGGAGTGCCCAAACGTGAGCCATACCCTAGTCCCGCCGGAGACAGACCTATTCAATTAGCTGAATATAACCCGTCCACGAGCAAAGGTCACGAGATATTGTCCCAAGTGTACCAGCAGAGTGCTCAACCTCTTCGACTAGTCGCAGTCAAACCTCGGAAGTATCCTAATCGTCCCAGCAAAACACCTGTGCACGAACGGCCATACGCCTGCCCGGTTGAGGGATGTGATCGTAGATTTTCAAGATCAGATGAGCTCACGAGGCACATCAGAATACATACAGGACAAAAACCGTTCCAGTGCCGCATCTGCATGCGCTCGTTCAGTCGATCGGATCACTTGACTACGCATGTAAGGACACATACGGGAGAGAAACCTTTCGCTTGCGACATATGTGGACGCAAATTCGCAAGATCAGATGAGAAGAAACGACACGCAAAAGTGCATTTGAAACAACGTTTGAAGAGGGAGCGAGGTGGGGGTGGGCCGGCGCACCACCACGAGCCACACTCGCACGCGCAGCTCTAGCCCTCGGCTCCCGGCGCCCCGGCCTCCGCCCCGGCGGCCGCGCCTGCGCCCTCGCCCGTGCCCTCGCCCGCACATTCCAGTGGCGAAGCGCCCGCGGACAACTGAACTGTTAATTACTTTCACGTTGAAGTTATTAAATAATTTCATCGCCTAGATGTAAGAGATTGTCTTTAACGAAGCTTTATTAACTCTACATTTGTAAATTCACTGAAATTTATATATCTTTTTATACATATTTGTAATTATTACTAAAGTGACGATCAACTCGATGTATTTATTTTTATTAGATAGGATAATCGAATGAACTAGACTGGGATCAAATATAGAAGAAGCGAATGGGTTAAGCCACCATCGCTCAGAGAATTACCGTGCCTACGTATCCGGCGACGTCGACGTAGGACATACACATATCGATGACGAGTCAATCGTCTTGGTTGTCTTCTAGTACATACATGATGATCGTTGGAAGGTGATACGTAATAGGCCTATTAGCAGAGAGTGTGACCTCAGGGAACCTTTGCCACTTATTCTTGTAAGTATAAAAACTAACGAATGTAGATAGGTATTGTTTACTATTAAAATATTTACCTTCTATTGATGTTAAATTAAATTGTGGCAAACGTTTTCTGCTTTAGGTATCTTCTTATATATTAAGTAAAAGTGTATATTTATTGTTCTTATACTTGACAACTAACGTGAAACTGTGCCATTCGTTTAACTTTATCACGCCACATGCCACGGCAATTTTTTTATTACTAAGTGTAACATGACTGCTGATTAAGTGATAATTATTGTTATGAATATTTTATTTTTTTATATTTCTAGTCGAAAATATGGATGTGAAGATATCGACTAAAGTCTCCTCCATCTTAAGAACCCATTCCTCTTCATTTCGACAGTAACTGTCATGATCTTCTCTTGCTCAAAGTTTGTTTAACAAAATTTGCTCAATCCTGTTCTCTATGACTTACATCTACTAGCCGCTCCACGCTTGCACTAATGCTCTTTCTCACCTTTCTTCCTTTTTAGCCATACTTGTTATTTTTTGTAGTTTAAAATTTTGTTCGCCCAGTGGTTTATATATATATATTTATAAGTTTTCATAATTATTAGACTAATTTAGTAAAGTTATAGTTATTAGGATTTAAATTATGATCTCTTTAATCAATATTAATTATTTGCAAATAGAGCGAGGGCCCCTATTTATAATACTCATAAGTTTCTAAATAAATACAAATATTGTATGCCATCATTTAGATAAGACTAGCAATACCTATAGGTTCAGATATAATTTGAAATAGGAAATAATCTTGAAACACTACATATTTATCATAACTATATTGTATTTAATTTCTTGGTAAACTATATAGAACCTACAACAGTAACGTTTATTGTAATAATATAATATGTATTCGAGTATGGAACTTTTGTGAAGCACAAATAGTCGTTATATTTACTGTCTATATGAAAATCTACTTATAATGAAATATGCCTCTAACTTAAAAAAATGGTTGTTTACTGGTTATTAGAACTCTATTTATTTTATGAATTTGTTAATATAACATTATTAGCTTAACAGACGTAGTGCAATTTAAATATAACATATAAATATATATTTAGCAAGTGTTGCCACGAGAGTATAGTCACCGACAAAAGTGATAAACGTACAACAGGGTGGGCCTTTCGAGTATGTTCGATTGTTATGAATTTAGGATATCCGACAATAATATGACTAACTCTTATATTTCTAATTGTGTATTCGAAGAACGGCGTCATTTTGTATTTTACGGAAGTCATCATTTTCACATCAAACGCCAAAAATTTTAAAAGCTAAAAAAAAATATCTTCCGCGTTCGTAACGAACGCGCGCGAATGCACTCTCTTTATAATTATATAAATGTATACTTGGGAAAGTGGTGAACGACTTTACGATGTTTTTACTATTGTAACAGGGACGTGGTCTCTATTAGGCATGGCTAGCGTAGATAGGTTTTAATAAAGTGTATTCATGTTAGTCGAACTAGTGACAATTGAAACGAAAAAGACTAAATTAATTCATTTTTGCAATGTTGTATCGCGTTGATGTTATTGATATACGATTCGTATTAAGATACCGCAAGAGGCTCCCGCGTCGCGGCACGTGTCGTTGGTTGTTGACGCTGTGTTGGTGGTGCTGGCGCGCCGCGGCCGGGCCCGGGTACATTGTTGAAACTCCTGTTATTGTATTGCAGTTCTGTTACGTCTCACGTTACTGTCTAGCTTTTAGTGACTTTGAAAAGTAACTAAATTTTTCATAATGTTCACCTTTTAGTGAATGAGTACGAATTTTCTGTATGTTTACGATATAAGATATGTCTTTTGTATTTCACCTGCGTGAAAGATGTTGTTGATGTTCTAAATTTAAATAGTTTTAAGGTCTACTTAGGTATCGTTAAATCTCACTAATTTTTACTAAACTCTATTTAATATACTTATTTGTAAATACACTCTGACTAAATTTAAATTTAATGTGTATATAAGAGAAAAGAAAATTTTTATTTAATATGAAAATTCACCTAAGGTGCGAAAATACAATTGTTGAAAATTTCAAAATATGTTTTTTATTAAATATAACCTGTAGAACTATAACACGAGACATTCCACACTATTCTCTTGTGAAAAACCGTAGAGTTGACAACAAAACGAAAAACATTAGGGTGTTAAATTTAGTGCGACAAGTGTGAGTGGTGGGCATTGGCACACAACTCTGTTTATTTGTATTTTTAACACACTTTCGTTAAAAAATGAAACCAGCAAGAAACAAATGTCGTTCGAGCATAACTCGACACGTGTAGGTTTAGTTTCATAATTTTTATATCTCAAAAGACATTATATATCGCATTTTCAATTAAACAACGCATATAGAAGTACTGTAGACGTACCTTTATCTTCTAAATAAATAATGCAAATAAATATTTCATGTCATACTAAACATTAATACATTTACTGATACTATGAAATATAGAGGTCAGTCGTGGCGTAGCGGCACGAAGTGTGACTGTAAAACCGACTGGTTGTGGGTTCGATCCCCACTCGAGGAGATGAAATATTTACTTAAACTTATATTTCCATTTCTTCGCTCTGGTGCCGAGGCTAAGCGCGGCGTTGAGTTCTGCCACTCAACACGCAATGCCTCCAGAATTCGGCAGAAAGTGGGGAACGGAGTGTCTTTACACTAGGTTCCCTCTGTCTACCCTGCTGTGTGCGGGATACAGCGTGAAGCTGATTTATTTATTTTATTTATGAAATATATTAGATTTTTTACTAAACATAAATAAGTGTCGCCGGCGTTAGTGCAGGGCATTTGTGACTGTAATTTTAGAAAAAATATATTTTTTCTTATAATAAACATTTGAAATATCCCTCAACCCAATAGTGCAATGATAAATTAATTAGCTTGTTAAGATACTGGGTCGATAAAACAGTACTATCTTTGTACCTTTTTAAAGTATTCACAATGTTTTTAAAGCAGTTTTTACTGCCTACTGTAAAAAACATATTTTTAAAAGGTCCTGGTACATTTTTTTTAATAAATAATCATGAAAAGTCCTTCTAGCGTAGTTATATTATGAAACATTTACATAGGCACAGTGATTTTTTTTACATTATAACTTATGCCATCTATTAGAAATTCAAAGATATATTTTTACTTAGGACTCCTAAACCAGAGACTGAGTCACTTGTCAATGGCGGTGGAAGGTAAAATCAAATATAGATGGCACCACAATAACTTTCATAGTCTATGTAACATAACATTGTAGATGGCGCTGAGTATTTATCCACTTTGAACAAAACTTCTCTTCCAACTAAAGGTCCGTATCCTTTTATCGAATAGGGAATACTTTTATTTTTATTATTTGTATTTCTTTGAAATATCCAAAGACATATAAGTAATGAAACTCAAAACTAGACTTATGTGATTATATAGATAAAATACATCAGCTTCACGCTGTATCCTGCACACAACAGTGTAGGCAGAGGGTACCTAGTGTTAAGACACTCCGTTCCCCACTCTGCCGAATTCTGGAGGCATTGTGTGTTGGACAACGCTGTCTCAACGCTGCGCTTTGCCTCGACGCCAGAGCGAAGAAATGAAAATATAAATTTAAATAAATATTTAATTTCCTCAAGTGGGAATCGAACCCACAACCAGTCACCTTTACAGTCACTTTGTGCCCCTGCGAGACGACTGGTCTCTATAAACTAAGTTTTGCTGATTAGAAATACTTAGTTACAACGTATTTTATTGTATTTCAGAATTTTAGAACTGAATTGTGCTACTCTGCATAAGAACTACCATTATATCGATAAGCTAAGTCAATCAAGGTATATGATATTGGCGCTTTAGAAAATTTTGTTGTTAAATCCAGTGCCGTTACAGGGACTGAGCAGTGCATTGTATGTGATTAAATTGTTCGCCTGCGTTAGAAGTCAAATCAAATATTCAACTCATTAAAAAAATAAATAGTAATAAAAATAAATAATAAAGAAAATATTGTATAATATATAATTTAATAGTAAATAATAAAATTATTATCGTTTTTACATGAATATTTAACAATTTCCGAAAATGCCATTTCAAGATTTGAAACTGTTTAAATAATTTAATTCCATTCAACCTCTATAAATAATATAATATGAAAAAGAGAGTAGACTAGAGTAAATTTAAAATACATATTAATTAAACAAACTGACAAGATTTTTTTTAACCTGTTATTTTTTTAAGTGTTACCTGATATATATTTTCAAGTGTTAAGGCACTCCCGTTCCACACTTTCTGCTAATTTTCGAATCATTGTTTTGCGAAACTCAACACCGCAATATGTGTTGTTACCATAGCGAGGAAATAAAAATAATTCGTTCCCGCTAGTGGGAGTCTAACTCACAACTGTCGCATTTACGGTCAGACGCTATGCCACAGCGCCATGAGGCCGTTTCGATGATTTCTTAGGCCGATGAACAGTACAGTAACGTCAGCCAATCAAATTAACAGAACAGACTTTCAATTATTAAGCTAAACTTACAAATAAGTATAATTACAGTATAAATAACACGCAGTTTGTCATTTGTCACTCAGTAAAGTATACGTCACAGCAAAAAATATATAAGAAATAGTTATTAAATAATATTGAGGCCGGTCGTGGCGCAGCGGCACGAGGTGTGACTGCAAAACCGACTGGTTGTGGGTTCGATCCCCACTCGAGGAGATGAAATATTTACTTAAATTTATATTTCCATTTCTTCGCTCTGGTGTCGAGGTTAAGCGCGGCGTTGAGTTCTGCCACTCAACACGCAATGCCTCCAGAATTCGGCAGAAAGTGGGGAACGGAGTGTCTTAACACTAGGTTCCCTCTGCCTACCCTGCTGTGTGCGGGATACAGCGTGAAGCTAATTTAATTTTTTTTTTTTTAGTTATTAAATAATAAATATTTTGAGGCCATTTTATATTAAGGCCACTTGTGGCGTGTGGGCACGTGTGACTGTAAACTCGACTGGTTGTGGGTTCGATTTCCACTCGAGAAGATGAAATACTAATTTATATTTCCATTTATTCGCTCTGGTGATTATTATATATATTGGAGAGGCAAAGCGCGGCGCTGATCTCCGCCACTCAACACGCAATGCCTCCAGAATTCGGCGGAAATTGGGGAACGGAGTGTCTTAACACTTAACAAGTTCCCTCTGCCTACCCCGCTGTGTGCGGGATGAGTGAAGGTGATTTTTTTATATAAATATTCAAATCGCCTTCGCAAAAGAAACGAGTTTGACTCAAATCGATGTTAGATTTTTTTTTTTCTTAGAAAAACTGTTGTCATTTCATCCAGAATTCATTGAATCTAACTTAACTTAGCTTAACGCGTTATCCCTTGCGGGGTAGTCAGAGAGAACGGAGCGCCAAACGCTACGGTCTCTACATGTACGGTTTCATTGAATCTCTCCTATAAATTTTATTATTTTTTTAACTGGATATTCTCTAATCAAAAAATCCTTCAATTTAGAATGTTTTCAGTTCCATACAATATAATAGACATATAGACAGATGATATTTATGCTTTTATAAACTTAAAAAATAACCTTATTTATTTTATAGTTTTTTTTATATATTTGTTTGCTGATGCTACTTTTATGTCATTGTGGTTACTTATTTATATGTAGTATTTTTTTAAGTTTTACAGTAGATGGCCAAATATTTAATTAACAAATATTTATTTATTTAACAAATATTAAAAATGCTAAATAAACTTAATATCATTTAACATATTGTAACAGTCACAAAACACATTTTAAATAAATAGATAAAATACAAAATAATTATACAAATTTATTTTATAAAGGAACTAAAACATTGTCATAATATTTCTTAATGCCAATTTAATTTTAACCCCTGAATTGAACTAGTTTACCTTAAAACCATAGTTATTTCCCGTTTTAGTTACAATAACTATTATACAATAATACAGTAAATAGAACTGTCGAGGGAGTTGTGTCACAATACAAGGCAATTTATAAAATATTTTAAAAGGCAACATTATTTTTCTGTCAAATGAAACTAAACAATTTTATACTTCACAATTGTTGGATAAATCTTTTTTAGGTCCACGCTGTATCCCACGTATAGCAGGGTTGGCAGGAGGAACCTGAGAACCTTGCATTAAGATACTTACTTACTTACTTACTTTCAATCTGCCGAATTTTCGAAACATTGAATGTTGAGTGAACGAAACTCAACGACGCGCTATTGTGTTACTAGAGCGAAGAAAATGAAACCGAGTGGGAATCGAACCTACAACACATTGCATTTATAGTCACACGCTTGTGACATAGTGCCATCACGGTTCAATGTCAAACCTCTGTCACCTCAATTTCTGGATTCGATTTCCACTTAGAGGAATGAAACGTTTTATATTTTCATATCTTTGCTCTAGTAACAAAGCGCGACGTTAAATTCCGCCTCTCAACACACTGTCTCAAAAAATCGGCGAAAAGTGATTAACGGAGTGTCTTAACTAGATTCCCTCTGCTTATCCCGCTAAATGGGGGTGCATCGTGAAGCTAAAAAAATATACAGATTCATGACAATGGTAGTGACAGTGATGGGTTTCTATTCAGGCATTATTTTTTTTTCTATGCTTGGACGTAAACTATTTAATTAACCATTTATGGAAGTATCAAAATCGTTTTCCGGAGCACTTTAAGTGTTTAGAGCCGTAAGATTATTAAATTTGCCGCGGTTCTGTTGTGACATCGACTCCTTTAGACAGATTAACTTACCAAACTTGCAACACAAATAAAATTTACGTTGAAAGTATGTTAAGTTTAAAAGATTATTATAAAAACAGAAAAGGACAAAAACAACAAGATTAATAAAAAAGAACCAATACTCTGCTGTTTTATTTCTTATATCACATTTATATATGCATAAACTTTTTCTAATTTTATTAATAGAATGAGAATAATGAATATTGGCATTCAATTTCACTAGTTCACATCACAAACGTGACTATAAACATATGGGGCTTTTATTTTATCTATATGACTATATATACATGTAATCACATTGTCGCTATTTAGCAAATTTATCTTGTAAAATGAAATAAGAAGTTTATTTATATAATAAGTTACCTTTATTGTGCAACAATTAATAAAAACGTTGTCGCACTAAACAAATTTAAATTGTACGGAAGTATAGTCCGCGAGGTCTAAGCTTAACTTTGCATTTGTGTGACTGGCGTAAACTGGCTTAAACTGCTTTTTGTCTACCTTTCTTGTACTGATAGCAGCGTCACATATTTAATTCTTTATTGTTAATTAAAAGGGAAAGATAAAATTTATTACTGTACAAGAATGGAAAAATGTATAAAAAATTGTGGACACAATTATGTTCTTGATGATATAACTGTAAAATTAATTACTAAATCAAGCAACACTTCAGACGATAATAAAAATAATGAAGATGCACTTGTGTAATTTGATTTATTGATTTTGTAATAACAAACTTTTTTTTTCTTGCTCTAGTCTTTTAATCACACAAATGCAAAGTTCAGCATAAGCCTCGCGGATTGTAATAAGTTAATATAACAAACCACCTCTCCCTATAAATAGAAAATCATGTTATACCAATTTTTAAAGGCTATTTGGGAGAAAACTGTGTATTTATGTATACCATAATATGTTTATTACGTAGGCTCTTGATCATCGTTCTTGGCGAGGTTGGGCTCGGACTCCGCGCGACGTTTGAGCCCGTCCGCGTCGGGCGACGACGGCCGCTCCGCGCACTCCTCCGTCGCGGACGCTGCGGCCTTGATGTCCGGCGCGCTGCGGCTAACGTCCTGGTGCACGAAGCATTTTAAAATATTGTCATTTCATCATATCTGAATATGTTTACATTTGGATTTTTTGACATTTCCTGGTCGTCTCAGGTCGACGGACTTCAGGTTTAGACAATAAAGAGAAGAAATCACTTAGCTGCTTGCCTAGTGAGGAGCTCAGAGCAGTGTTTGGGATTTGCGAAACAACATGTAAGTACAAAGGGCCCCTTCTAAATATGCAATAACGTTCACATTCACTATCCGAGTACTTTGAGACACCAAATGAGAAATGACTGCACTAAAGTTGCTGGCTTGAAAGTAGTCTATAGAAATAAATTGATAATAATTTATTTCTATAGAGTACTCTTGTGTTAGATCTAACTTGGCGTACTCTTTTAGCAGACTCTTGCATTGTCATTGCATTTGGACACTTGTGCTATTTTTTTTAGCAAAACTGAGCCAAAATATTGTAACAAGAACAACATCCCTTTAGATGATACTCTTCAAGTAGATTTTTCAATATATTTCATTTTATAACAAATAACGTTGATACTATGAATTATTATGACAAAACATAATATGTTATATAATAAATAAACATAATATGATATATAATATTCGTACTCATTTTTACTTGTGTAATTTTTTAAATTATTATTAATGAATATTTTTTTACGGAATTATTTTAACATATAGCACAGGGTAGGTAGAAGGAACCTAGTGTTAAGATTCCTTACGCATCATTTAATTTAGGTAACATCTCATTTTAGAAGAACGAGGAATTAAAAATGATTCAGTGCGAATGAAACCCACAACCCTCGCGCTCACAGTAAGACTCTGTTCCGATGCGCCACGACTAGCACATTCTATTAGGGGCTGTCGTGTCATAGTGACAAAACATGTGACTGTAAAGGCGACGGTTGTGAGTTCGATTTCCACCCGAGGGAATAAATGTTATTGTAATAATTTATTGTAATAATTTAATGTTTTCATTTCCTTGCACTGCTAACCAGACAATGCGTAGCTTCTCACCACACAATACGGAACGTGTCAAAAAGTTCTGCGAAGAGTTGAGTACAGAGTATTTTAACATTAGGTTCCCTCTGCCTACCCTACTATATGCAAGATGCTTTTCTCCGTTGCTTACCAGGTCTGGCTCCATGTAGTCCCCAGGTTCTTGTTTAACTGGCACATTCATTTTGTCGTTAAGATAACATACACCGTTTAAATCTATAGCACTGTTAGAAAAAATTGCCGCAGCCCCTACTGACGAGTCAACCAAAGGTTCCGCCTGAAATTCAATCAAATTTTCACTTATGAATTTAGTACAATACAACGAAATATTCTTGATTTCATATACAAGGTAACAGATAACACAAAATAATTTAAAAAAATAATTTTTAAAACGTATTCCAAGTTTGTCTTATTGCCTCATGCAACTCCTACAGCAAACCTTTAGAGTTAAGGCTAATTATAACATAACAAAAGGGGAATCACTTTGCAATGCAAATAAATTATAGAAACCATAAAAACTACCTGAGTTATGGAATGCACTACCACATAATATCAGTTAGTCTAATTCTATAAATACAACTTCAATATAAAGTTAAAAACCATCTTCGGACACAGATAAATATAAAATATACAGATACTATAATTTATGTAAAGATTTTGTATAATTTGTATATATAATAACATAAAAATAAATTGAAGCGGACGAAGCAGCGTTTGAGTTGAGTATTACATACAAAGAAAAGTTTTACCACTACTTTATTATAGCCGTCGTTGCAAACGGTTGTGAATTCGATTTCCACGCGGTGGAATGAAATATTTAATATTTTCATTTCCTCGGCCTAGTATCAAGGGCGCTGAACTCCGCCACTCAACACGCAATGTCTCTAGAATTCAGAGGAAAGTGGGAAATGGAAGGGTTTTAATGGGAACAGAGTGTCTAAACACTAAGTACTACTGAACTAGGTTCCGCCCACGTTGCTAAGTGCGGGATAAAGAAGCTAAAAAATAGACTTACCAATACATTTTCGGGTATCAACAATTTCAATGGTTGCATTGGCTTCCTATCTGTTAGGGTCTCTGATTCGAAAACTTTATGAGCATACGAATATTCCTTGTTATCTTTCTGTTCACTGAAAAACAATATTTCTTTGTGTTATTCCACATTCAGAATAGAATAATATTTTAGAAAACGTATAAAAATTGTAAAAAAATTCTTACCGTTTAGGGGTAGTGTGATGACTATCAGTTTTCTCATTTTGATGCTGGGATATAAGGTCACAAGCTTTTCCAAGAATTACAATAGACACAAGCACTCTTATAGATATTAGACATAAGTAGGCTATAAATATTAAAAACACTGCCGCCAACCTATACGAAAAAATAATAATTAGACATATCGAGTTGAAATTCAAATAATATACTCAGATCTACGGTCCCATGATTTCCTAAAAAAATAGTATTTACTAAAAATAAGATATAACCGTTTTTATCGCAAAAAACGCGTATTTCGACACTACAAATTTTCCAGGGGGCCTGGCACCCAGTGGCCGTCTGGAATCGATAATAATTTTATCAAAGTTAAGTGTACATGTACAATATAAAAAATGTTTTTTAGGCGTCGCAATACCGGACCGTCTAATTCTTGCTAATTATAATAATATTCTTCTTTTCTTTCTTATTCTTGCTAATTAGAATAATTCTTGCTAATATATGTGTGTGTGTGTGTGTGTATATATATATATATATGTATGTATATGTATATATATATGTGTGTGTATATATATATATATATATATATATATGTGTGTGTGTGTGTGTGTGTGTGTGTGTGTGTATAAATATTTTTATAGTCCAAATTATTATTATAATATATAAGAAATTTTTGTTCTTACAAAAGTTTTACCCATCAAATTATGCAGTTGTGACGCTGTGGCACCGCCTACAATTGTAAACATAATGATTGTGAGTTTGATTCCCAGTCAGGAAAATTATTTTAATTTCGCTCTGGTAACAAGACAAAGCTCTCTGCCTATCCTGCTATATGTGGGATACGGCGTGAAACTAAAAGAAAGAACACATCAAACAAGACTTACCCGTCAATTTTAACCGCATGGACCAACACTCTAGTTATGACAACTCCCAAAGGCAATGGTATGAAGCCCATTCTTCTCGCTACTAAATCTGAATGGTCACTAAATGCGTACTTTTGCCTCGTTTGCGCAACATCGTAAGCTAAGCTCACTGTGTATTCTCTATACACACCATAGGGAATTTCGTTAAACCTGCCAAAGTACCAATTCATCATATTATATAGGGCACCAAATCATCATATTATATAGGGCACCAAATCATCATATTGTATAGGGCACCAAATCATCATATTATATAGGGCACCAATCATATCATGGGGAGTTTCGTTAAGCTTTCAAAGTCCCATATTTAAATGAGGATGTATAAGAATTATGTTATTTTGGAGATTTCTTTGTGGTAAAAGAGCTTTGAATTCTTGGTTTCCAAGAGGCGTGTGTTTAAATCCTGCATGTGAAATGATAGTGTTTTGGAAATCATGGCCTAATATAATTATTGTTTCATCAAACAGTAAATTTTCGACATGCTCATTATTTACAATATAATAAACCATTTTAATAATTAATCAACCTATTCAGAATGAATCTACAACCATTGTTTTGACCATCAGGAACTGTCCCTTGAACCACTGAGTAGAGGCCTCTACTCACTAAAATAAATCACAAATAAAACTAGTGGTAGCTTCCTGTAGAACTACAGCACAACACACACCACAGACAATTCTATGTAAATTGACAAGTCAAAACTGCCTAATTAAATAAAGAATATTTTGATTTTGAAAATAATGTACCTTGTAATAAAAGCATGTTTCACCCAATCTATTATAACTTCAAAAGCAAGCACTAGAACACAATCTGGTGCTAATATCCAGAATCTCTCCTCTTTCCACATATATTCCTTCATAGTTTGAAGTACAACTATGAACAATAGTACTGACAAATGAAGTCGCTCCCTCACATCACTACAAGACACTTGAAATAGATTGTTTTTGTCAAATTTCTTAAAAACACTTCCCTTCAATTCTACAAACTGAAAAGTTAAATTATGCTTATTAAAAATATATTTTTAGAATAACATGAACAATAATAAATATATTAAATTAATGAACCATAATGACACAATATGACTATTGTGGCCCAGCAGCTTCTGACTGACTGACTGGAGGAATAAATCATTGACATTTCTTCTCTAGTGAGAAGATAATTATTAAGATAATTAAAGTATATCCTAAGAATGTATGTAATGTAAACCAATATGTACGACAGTTGGAGATCCATATCAATAAATAAATAAATAAATAAATAAAGATAACATATGAAGTTGTTGACTTCTACCACTCATCATGCAATGTCTTAAAAAGTTGTTGAGTGGAAAGTGGAGAACAGAGTGCCGTCACACTAGGTTCCCTCTGCCTACCCTGCCGTATGGGATATATCATTAAGCTAAAAGAACCACAAATAATGTACAAATAAATTAAATAATACATGTTGTTATATTAAAATATAGTTTGATTTACAGTAAATATCATGGACATTTATTGTGGGTCTATCATATCATTATATGATTCAATTCAATTTTTATTTCAATTATTTTAATTTCAAATATTCCCTCAGCCTTGCTATAACTTAAAATATAGAAGCTGCAAAAAAAAATTTTTCATACTTACATTGTTAGACATCATTATTATAAGAAGACTTTTGTTGTTTGAATTAAAAGCTACGTTTAGTGTTGTCGCTTGAAACAATACTAATAAGCTGTGAAGAACTGAGTTAAAGCTAAGAAAATGTACTATATATCAGTGTTATATTTTTGATAGTAAATAAGGCCATTGTGGCACAGTGATGTCTAACTGGTTCTTAACCGAGGTAATGAATTATTTTAATTTCCTCAATCTGGTAGACAAAAATGGCATGAGTACAATGCAACACACAATCTCACAACCATTGCGCTGTCAGTAGAACACAAAGTGTCTTGATATTAGGGAATTTTTGCCTACCTATTTATACTAACATATATGTAGATACAGTGTAAAGCTAATAAACAAAAAATATGTAAAAAAATATTTTAAAGGATACAGACATAAGTCACTGCAAAAATTAAATGTGGTATAACACCTAGGTGTTCCCTTTTCCTATCACGAGGTTCAGTGGCAGTCCAAAATAAGGCATCAATAGTATCTTGTCCAAAAGCAGAGAATAATCTATCACCAACTTCTAGCATATTATAAAATATATATAGCTTCATAACACTTTGACTTTTTACTAAGTGATACATCATATTAGTATCTATATAGCACATGAGAATACTACATATTAATAATATTAAACCTTTAAGTACATCACATGTCTCAGCTGGTTTGAGTATACTTTTACTAGGGTTGGAACAGAATCTAAAAAGAAATATTTTTTACAAAAGTAATTATTATAAACAATGATATTAAATATGTACAAGATAGTAACTATACATACCCAAAACATTTTCTAAAAAGCCTATTAAAGAATGACCAGAAAGCCATTATAAATCTCAATGGCAAGAATGTGTAAACAAATAAAAGTGAATCTGCACATTGAAAAAAACCATAAGCCATAAACTTTTCTAACTCCTGTGGTATTTTTATAAAAGAATAAACCTTTTCTCTTCTTGCCGAAAATCTTTCTTCATCGTGTTCCAATAAATATCCTCTTGTAAGTTCAACATGTAAAAATGCAAAGAGTGAAGCATTTCTATCATTTTCTACAAAATAAAACGAAATTAATAAAAAATGTTATTAAATAATTTAATGTAGTGGGAGAAGAAAAATATAACCTTTATATTTTGTTCCTTTTTCATTTTTGTCAATGATATCACCTGAACAATGTTGTATGTTTGTTATGCTCTTGAATCGTAACCTTTTAGTATGCTCCTGTAAGTCTTCGTTTTTTAACGTCATATTAAAAAATATTTATTACTCTGGCCATACGTAACCTTTGAAAATTATCTATCTCTCCATTTAGAAATTTCACGGATAGTTTATATATGATTAAATGAAAATATTTTGATTCATTAATATTTAGTTTTGACTTAACTGTGATGAAAATGACATTAGGCTGATGATGAGATGTCTGGCATTGACTGCTGATATAAGTGTTGACAGTTGTAAGGATTATGTGATAACGTAATAAAGTTACCGTAGTATTAGTTCTGACTTAATATTATTCAGTACGCTACGATATTATAAGACATATACCGTAATATTTAATAGACGTGTATCACTTTTAAATATCATCACTTGATTTATGAATACCATACGATAGTTGATTAAAATTTAAATATGTGAAGGCCCTTTTGATTTCCTACATATATGGAAAATGGTTTTGATAAATCCTTTTTATCATTTTCTTTTATTCTCTTTATTCTCACTTATTATGTCTACGTGTGATTTTTGTATATATTTGATTATATTTATTTTCAATTTCCTACCATATCTTGCCACTTGTTTTTTAACAAACGTAAACAAAATGTGTACGATGTACGTATACGATCATCAAAAATTTCGATGACGTTAGATAAGTTTGACTTTGACAACTGATAACATTTATTATAAAACTCATAAAGTCATAACCCAAATACTAAATATGTGCGTGTAACTTGTAAACATCTAACATTGTTAAAGAGAACTAACTGCATCTAACAGTTTATGACTTCATGCTGCGCTGTATTAAAAAATTACATTATTAAAAATACTTAAGTGCACCTTACAAGTGTAAGTAAATAATTATGTCGCGCCAAGTGGACTTAAATATTTGCAATCTATTAGTAGGTTTAGGCCTTGAAGGAGATGAAAACGATTTTTGTGATTTTACTATAGCAGATCAAAATTCAGTCGCAGAATCACAAGGTATAACACCAACAACGCCCTCAAATTTCAAACCAGTTCTTGGTGAAAACGTAACATACGTCGTTGCTTGTGTTATATTAAACGATAAAAATGAACTACTTATGATGCAAGAAGCGAAAGAAACTTGTGCTGGTAAATGGTATCTTCCCGCTGGCCGTATGGAAAAAGGAGAAACTATTGTTGAGGCTGCAACTAGAGAAGTACTTGAGGAAACTGGATTGCATTGCAAGCCTGATACACTCCTTGTGGTGGAAACAGCAGGTGGCACATGGTTTCGCTTTGTTTTAACTGGAAATGTTGTTGGGGGTGAATTAAAAACACCTGCTAAAGCAGATAAAGAATCTTTGCAAGCAAAATGGATTGGTAATTTACAAGAAATATCATTGAGATCAAATGATATCCTTCATCTAATTGACAAAGCAAAACTGTATAGGCGAAGTATACCAGGCAAGACATGGCATAAAAATATTTTACCAGCACCAATCCCACATGTAAAAGATTTACTGAGACTAATAGTATTAATCAAAAAAAGAAGTACAAATAGATTACATGTCTTATTAAGTGAAAAAACTATGTTACATTTTCCAACTTGTGAAATCAATCCTGCAAAAAGTGTGCATTCAACTTTAAGAAGATTCATGGTTGAAATGTTTGGTGCTGATGTAGCTCAACACCGACCTTTGGGTCTACTTAATGTAGAAGCTGACCCCTCTGCAGATGGTTGTTGTCTGTCACTTCTAGTTCTTTTTAGACCACCTTTAGAAGAAGTGCCTTTAATTGGGAAGTGTGCTTGGCATGAATTATCACAAGAAGTTGCAAAAGATCTTATTCCTATTGTTACATCTAAAAATGCTACCATTGAACTGCATGTTGTTCGTTAAAAATACATATACAAAAATTCTTAATAACACATTATATACTCATTAATTTAAGCTCTCTTTTTATTGATTAAGGTATAACCGTCCAAATTTAGCCAACACATAGTATTAAACACTTCACTGTAGAATAGAAGTTGGAATATGTTCAAAGTTATATTATTTATTCATACTAACATTAAAATTACATTCCAGTATATTCAAAAACAAGGGTAAAGGTATTTAGATGTAGCCTACATGTATATTCTGGTTATAATCATAGGATTTAGAAATTATATATATCTTTTTGTTGATACTATATCTGCCAATATTAATATATTCTAATTTTTGCTGGTATTTCCAGTAACCTTATTTTTAATAAATTAGGTGCTATAAAATTAAAATAACACATGTACCTTTTATAACTAATTATTAATTATAATGATAGATTTATTTTATATTTAGACACATTTGTTAAATGTAATTTTTACATTAATAAATAATAAAATATGTTTAAATTATTTTTTATTTCCATCCAGTTAAGTAAATTTCATCTCCTTCATAATTCACTTTTCACTATTCTCCTAGGACTATACTACTATCATTTGTACTTTTAAAGAAATTCTTTATAATAAGTGCTAATCCTCATTTAATAATGTAATTTGTACATAATACAGCTTACAGTCTTCAGCCCTTCGACCAACTATACACTAAATTAAGGATTACAGTCTAAAAAATGGTCCGAGAAATGAAGAAAAACAAAAAACGAAGAGAAAACAAAAAGAGTTGTGTTCTTATTTTAGTATGGCCCAAGTTTAACCAATGTATGGACGAGTTCACGTGCCTCAGTGTGCTTTATAAAATTAGTTTTAGACAATTAAATACAAATATTTCACCATTTGGTCAATATTTGTGATTAGGAATATTGTTTGGTCTGGACTAAAACATGCATGGAGTGCTTGTAAATAATTTTGATAATTATTTTAATTTTTTTGTTTTTTTATAGAATTTCCCAAGAAATTAATACTTAGATTATTAAGACTTAATATATACAGCAGTGGCAGAGGGAACCTAGGAGCGTCGTGTTAAGACACTTCGTTCCCCCATTTTCTTCCGGTATTGCGTGTTGAGTGCCAGAACTTAAAGTCGCGTTTTTCTCGTTAGTCGTTTAGGTTATTACCAAAGCGGGGAAGTAAAATATTAAATCTTTCATTTTCCCGAGTGTAAATCAAACTCACAACCATCGCATATATAATTTATAATAGCGCGCTTATTGTGGCGTAGGGGCCTACGCCACAATAGCCTCCTCGCATCGGGAGGTGACTTAAGATTTTTTTATGAATAAACACAAGCGGGCTATTCTAAGTTATATATATATATATATATACATATACATATATATATATATATATATATATATACATATATATATATATNATATATATATATATGCGATTAATCTGGTTGAAATAATATCATTTACAATGTGTA
>JAAIXJ010001817.1:312904-364420 GCA_013403705.1 Heliconius hermathena
TCTGGCAATAATGAATATATATTTTTTACAATATTCTTAATAACATACTTAAATACGGGCCTTTCGACTTTAACGTAGGTGGGCATGATTTTTAGGTACCTTTAGTTTGAGCTACCTCTGAAAGGTCCCCACTTTCAAGTTAGTGAGTACGCATAACGTCCTCACTACGTATTCGACTAATAATACAAAAAATTCCAGCTTTGCTAAAATGACGTAGGCCTGGCGGAGATGGGATCTTGGGGTATAACCAAAATGCTGTCGTAAGGTCGTTTGGTTTTAAAGTGATACATTCGGTGTACCTCGCGAAAGGGAAAGAATATAGTGGAGTACGCATGAGCGTACAACGCACGCACAATCGGTATCGCACTTAGGCAGAGCCGCTTGCTCGTCAGCGAGAGAGTAATGACGACTCCCGCTCCTTGACACAATTCCATTGCTTTTATACTCTCTTTTATACGAGTTCGCTAACAATATAACATCTTCATATTATTAATTACTAGCGGCCCACTCGCGGCTTCGCCCGCATACCACCTATAATACTTTTATTATGCTGCATTTGCCAACAAATTAATAGATTCAATCGTAAACACTACGTAGCTGTATGATAAAACCTCATCAGCGGCAAGGGCGCCCCCCGGGACTCGAGCCTAGGCTTGCGGCCGTGACAGAGCGTTGAATTATTTTAATTTTATAATTTCTCGAAAAGTATACGTCCAAATTACATGCTATAAAAGCCGGAGATTATCTACACAAAAATTCCTTGATGATGAAATAACTTTCGCTCGTAAATTTCAATATATCTACATGTGAAATAAAAATCGATGAAATATCACCTTACAATTTTGAAATATTTTTTGTCACAAAATGCCTTATTGTCACTTATTTATAAGAGATAGATATATGGCGTCGCGGAGTTTATTTTAGATCTAATAAAATTGGATATGTTTGTCATACAACGTACTGACATATAATAAGGTATATGTGCAGCGCACGTGCTTAAAGCAATTTTGAAGTAATTCTATAGCGTTCCTTATTATTGTTATTTCGTTGCTTAAGGGACTTACACCATAATGTTATATAGCCTATGGCACTTCTGAAGAACGCAGCTTTCATACAAAACAAAAAGAATAGTAAATCGGACCAGTACATCCAGAGATCTTAGCGTTTAAACAAACAAACAAACTCTTCCGCTTTATTATATTAGTATTGATTTACGTTTTATTTTATAAGTATATATAGGATTAATTTATTTTGTTTATTAAATTATGTCAAAGAAGAAACAAAACGCAGACAGCGTTTGACCTATTCAACTGTCAAACAATAAAAAACAACTTTTTGTTTATAATCGTCAAGGAACATAAATATTGCTTATAATTTACATTATTTATAATTATACTCTGTTCATGTTCATTGTTCACTCTTGCGCTGTATTGGGCTTTATTGATATTTGATTCTGCTACTACTATTCTGTCCATATCTGAAATGGCATCCAAGAAACATGTTTTTACGCAAATAGAGAAGAAAGTGTTCCTGGAGATTTTAAAATCTCATTCTACTATAATTGAAAGCAAAAACACCGACAGTTCAACATTACGCGAAAAAAATGTTGCATGGAATAAAATAACAAGGGAGTACAATGCAAGTCCTCATGTAACAGGCGAAGTAAATAGTCCAGTCGTGCTTATATTAGAAATTTTATTTTACTTTGTTTTGTACTCAGATGGATAAACTAGCCTATTATTGAATTTTAGGTCTCAAGTAAACAACTGAGGCGACTGTGGACAAACATGAAACAACGTCAACGAGAAGCTATAATGAAAGAGCGACAACATGGCAAAGCCATTGGTGTAGCGCCTTTAACCAGTAGTTCTGTGATTGACTCAGATGTCACGCAAATTGCTCCAGGTCTTATGATTGAGATTCCTGGAGCAAATGATTCAGATATAGTTTTCCTAGGTATACATTTCATTAACATTCATTACTGGTCTGTATCTATACATTAATTTATTTTTACTATCAGGCCAAAATCTATTATCAGCCTTTATCCACATTAGCCATTATTATGGATAGCTCAAGATTTAATTTATCTTTAGATTAAAGCTCAATTTACACTAAAGTCTAGATTTGTTATACTGTATATTTGGATAGATTAAAATAAACAGCATTAGAAAACACACTTCTAGATGAGGGTAAAAAGTTCTTTGTTAGTTTGAAAACTATACCAATTATATTTTTCAGAATCTGAAGATGGCTCATTGGACACGGACTATGACCAGCCTGAGTTATTCCTGGATGTTACTCAACAACCATGCACCCGTACTGCTATAACAAAATCACAACCTGAACTTCCTACAATACCTCACTCAACTCCTTCTCCTCTGATTGTAACGTTTTCACCACCTCGCACTATTACAAGTCCACCATCACGCACAATTACAATTCGTCATCCTTCTAATAACACAAGTCCTCTGACTCCATGTACAACAAGTCCTCCGCCTCCTCATAATACAAGTCCTTCACCTCCACGTAATACAACTCCGCCACTTCCTATGAGAACGACAGCTATCTCAGCATTGTCAACCTCTACATGCTCCACCACCTCATTCCAACACCGTAAAAACGGTATCCTACAGAAAGAATACAGGGATAGGTTTAAGCGGGCAGGTGAAATTCACACTATGAAGAAAGAGTTGTTAAGATTTAATTTAAGAGAAGCTAAAGCAAAAGCTGAATTAGCAGAACTAATATTACAACGAGAACGCTCACAAAGTGGTAATGAATCTAAACTGTTACATTTTAATTTTATGTACTTTTTTTTTATTTAACTTTATCCTATATATTGCAGGGTAAACAGAGGAAATCTAAAATTAAGACACAAACCCTCATCACATGTTGAATCAGTTGATTTTGCATTGTGACATGTCTGCTGAAATATAAATTTAAATAAATATTTCATTTCTTCAAGTGAGGATCGAACCCACAACCAATAGCGTTTATAGTCAAATTTTGTGCCCTTGCGCCACGACTGCGCCCTCGGATTGTCAGAAAAAGTTCATTCCATGTATTTAATAAATTACTAATTTCTTAAATTACCATAATCAATGTTTCTTTTTCAGGTACCAATGAATAATATTTTAAATAAAGAGAGATGAGCCTTTGAGAGAATCTTTTATACGTCAATAAAGTTTTCATTTATATTTAGTTATAGTAATATAATAATACATACATATTTATAATTAATTTAACAATTTTATTTAATATTCATTGATCTTTCAATAAACATAAAATAACACCCCTTTTCCTATATGGATTCAGCAAAACTGTTACCTCTTAGAGGATTGTGTAAAAAAATTTCCGTTTATAATTTATACTTCTTGCCATTAATAATTTTCAATAATGTATTTCTGAGTAGAAAACCTGCACTAGTGCATGAAAGGGTATTATATTTAACTGTCTCCTTTGAATAACCCTTGGGAGCCACATCATTAAAATTTATAACATCAGTAAAGTTGTATTTTGCAAAATAGTACAAACTGCACGATATTCACAAAACATCTAACCAAATACAGATAATATTATTTGAAAGCTGTTATCTCTCATCCTCATGTATTTTTTTTTAAATCATCCTGTTCGTAAAATTAGCTTAATTTTACGAACAGGATGATTCGTAAAATAAGCTGTATGCCGCACACAGGAGGGTAGGCAGAGGGAACCTAATATTAAGACACTCCGTTCCCCATTTTCCACTGATTTCTAGAGGCAATGAGTGGCGGAACTCAACGCTGCGCTTTGCCTCAAAACCAGAGCGAAGAAATTAAAATATTAAATAACTTTCTCGAGCAGGTATCGAACCCACAACCTATCGCGTTTACCATTTGCAATACAATAAAACACTTGCAATACTTAACTAATAAATTAATTTGAGTAAAAAATACTTATACCAATAATATTACGTAAACTTACCTAAAATAATCATATGTAAATGTCGAGGTTAATAGCACAGTTATTTCAGAGGCAAATAAAAAAATATTAAATTTACGAAATACTTATCACATTTTTAAAGTTGAAAAAATCAAGTATTTCGTATAGGTACTTGATTTTGTGAGTATAATTCCAACTCTGTAGAGTGAAATATTTAATATTTTCTCCGCCAAAATCCGGCGAGAAGTGGAGAACAGAAGTGTGTATTGGAAATTCATATCTATTAAAGGTTGCATACATAGTTTCTTAATATCGTTATTGAATATATCGGTACTTATTTAAAAAACCCATTCGCGGCTTCGCTCGAATAAACTACGCTATTATTTATTAACGAATCTGTATTACTTTGTTGCTACATGTTCTAATAACCTACACGTTAAAGACAATTTCTATACATTAAATGTTGCAGAAATTTTAGCTAAATGTTTTAAATTGATTTATCTAACTTTTTAATTTATCGATTGAAATAAAACAAACACTAAATATCAAACAAAAAGCTTGCTACAATAGTAAAAACTGCATTTGAATAGATTAAACCGTTTATGAAATTAGCTTGCCAACTGCAGACAAAATTTTTAAAACTAATTTTTTTGGGTATGAAAAAACATTGATAAATGCCACCCGCCCCGGCCACTCATAAAAGATTTTCTCATTTATTTTTACGTGTACAGACAACGACCACTTAAAATTTGATTATATATATATAGGTTTAGTAGAGACTAGTGGACGCGCGCAGCTTCGCCGGTTATTTGCACCCTTAGGGGTGAATTCTGAAAAAACCACGAAACACGTGTTCAATAAAATATTTTTAACAATCTGAATTTAAATTTTTATAATCGGTGGCGATTTAAAGATTTTTCCATATGAACTTTTAACTCCTTATTTGAACCCTTAGGCGGTGAATTCTAAAAAACCATGAAACACGTGTTCAATGAAATATTTTTAAGAGTCTGAATTTCAAATTTTATAAAAATCGGTGCAGATATTTTTTATAAAATTTGAAATTCAGACTCTTAAAAATATTTCATTGAACACGTGTTTCATGAAATATTTTTAAGAGTCTGAATTTCAAATTTTATAAAAATCGGTACAGATTAAAAAAAATTTCCATACAAACTTTCAACCCCTATTTCATCCCTTTAGGGTTAAAATTTTTCAAATTCACTTCTTAGTGGATGTCCAGAATATGAAAATAAACATCTGCCCAAATTTCACGTTTCTACCATCAGCGGTTACGGCTCTGCGTGCGTCTTACCTCAGTCAGTCAGCACAAGTCCTTTTATATATATAGATAANATGAACTACAATAATAAAATATATTCTTTTATAATACTGTTTTATAAAAATACTAGTGAGGCCGTCGTGACGCAGGGGCACAAGAGAGTTACTGTAAACGCGACGATTGTGGGTTCAATTCCCAGGCGTAGCACTTTGTTGAGTTCGATGAAATCTTAATGGGAACGGAGTGTCTTGACACTATGTTCTCTCTACCTATCCTGCTATATCCTAGATATAGCGACATAGTGACACTATATCATTATTCACACATATAACACATGTATATTATTACAATTTCTATTTAATAAAAACTAAATATTAGCGATTAAAATAAAATACGAGAATATATAAAATATTTTACATTCAAATCACCAATCGCACTATGCAATGTTGTATACGAAAATATTTTTTAGTTTCATAAGCATTTAAAATATATCCAAAAAAACTTCTTTTAATGAACTTTACTAACCAGCTCTAGACGAAATCCGTTTTCTTCGCCTTTTTAATATATATATATATATATATATATATATATGCACATAAATTTTGGCCTAATAAGTAAGAATTGAAACTCGAAAGATTCCTTTTCGAGCCAAATGATAAACAATTATTATTAGTTTTGATTTCCGACACAAACATAAAAATTCGCATAAAAAATATATTTAAACAAGAGCAACAGTAAATTGGCTCAAAAACAATAAGTAGTATTAACTTCTACTTAATCTTATTGAATATTGTTTAATCACAAATATTTATAATCTAAGCGATCAGAATCAAAGCCTCTTTAAACATGAAGTATGTAGATGGCTAAAAATAAATACTAGGTACACTATTAAACACATGTCTTTAAGGCGAATTGCCCGTGTCATGTTTTATATAAACCAGGGATGCTACAGAGCTCCACAACCGTTACCATCAGATATCCAAAGTAAAATATCTGTACGTAATCGTAACCTAAACAAACATAAGTTGGATGATTTCGGATATGAGCAGAGTCTATATAAGATATGTTATGCCAGTTTTTTTTTTATTGAATTCATTAAAAAATATCGTGTCAATAACAATAATCAATAACAGATTATTTAAAGATAAAGGCTATTCAGATAAAAGTAATATCACACAAAAAATATTGATAAATTAGTGGCCCAAATAATTGCATTTGAATGACTTTAAATTTTCTTGTCATAATATTCCTCAAAAATCTAATATCGACAACCGAAATTACCCAAAACTAACGGGTGATCCAAAATAATTGTACATCCATAGCCAGATATGAAACCAACATTAATAACATGTATTCTTCTTATATCCGTATCCCGTAACATTCCTGATATAGAGTAGTAACATATTGTTACCCTAACTGTATCCCTTGAATCCAAGTATTAAGGTCATTAGAAGCAGGACAATCGAGAACGTTCTCTGTAGAAATATCAGGAGCAATGAGACGACGGGCGGCCGCTTGACCAGAAAGATAGGCACCATGTGCAGTTGAATAGAAGCTACTATGCGTATGCTCTCCAGCAAAGAGCAACACAGGCTGAAATAAAAAATAATACTATATTACTTTTTAAAATTTAAAAAAGATTATTTTCTTAAATGTGAGACAACGATTTAAAATAAGACTCTCAGCTTCACGCTGTATCCCGCATATAGAGGATAGGAGGAAGTTAGTTAGTTATAAAACATTTCCCCACTTTTCGCCTAATTCTCGAGGCATTGCGTGTGTTGAGTGGCAAAACTCAACGACTTGACTTTGCGCTTTGCCTCTTCACCAGAGCGAGGAAATTAAAATATTGAAGGAATCAAATTAATTAATATATATGGAATCGAACCCACAACTGTCGTTTGAGTCTGTACAAATTAATACAGTATGTATTTACAGATTTAATAATGTCGTCGGCATCTCACTATAATAATATGATTCAATCAAAATTGAGAGTAATTAGTCATTTTCAAATACTGCCCTAGTAAAACAAAGTGCGATGTTGAGTTCTGCCATTCAACATGTGAGTGAGTTTTGAGTTTGTGCAGAGTGTCTTAGCACTTGGTTGTCTCTACCTACCCTGTTATACACAGGATAAAACGTGAAATGAAACAAAAGTCACTTCAATAATAAGCAAGAGATATGTAAATAAGCAAATAATAATAAATAACAGAAATGAATCACTGACATTTTATAAAATAGGATAAGAGCCAAAAGTACCATTTACCTTTTTATCATGAACATTTCTAAATAATGGCTGTGCTAAACTTTCAATATCGTTTTGGCTAGCTCCAACACCAATGGCGGTGTATGAACCTTTTGTGTATGGTTGCTTTTTCCAATTAGTACTGAAATTAGAAAAATTATCATTTATATTTTAGTTTTTTTTTATAAGCGTAAAAAATCACATTGTTCCACCTATACCAGAGGACAGAGAGAAGGAACATAGTGATAAGAGACTCCGCTGCTCACTTTTCACCCAATTTTCGAGAGATTGCATGTTGAGTGGTAGACCTTAATGCCAAGTTTTAACTTGTTACCAGGGAAAAGAAACGAAAATATTTCATTTCCTATTGGGATATGAACCCACAACCGTTTACAGACACTGTACCGATGTACTGTGACAGCCTCAAGTATTCTCCATAATAATACTATTGGAAAAATTATACAACAATTTGGTCTTATATTGTATTTAAATGAATTAACAGTAACATTAGATTAAGTTTTTAGTAAGAATGAATGAAAATGTCGAAAGAATGGTATTATCACATTCAAAATGTTTGATGTATTATATAATACCAACAATGAATTTCAAAATTTACTGTCACTAATCTTTTAATAAAACTTATTATAGATATGTTTTATAATATCAATATTAATTTAATCTTAAGATAACTTAATTGATAATTATATTTTAAATTATAACTCAAGGCATATTTTGCAATTTATTACATTATGTTGATTTGAAAACTAATATTAAAAATATAAATACAAAGGAAAAGGTGGAGTTAAGTTCCACTTAACACCCAATATGTCAAAAATTGATATTTTGATTTTTTAGGAGTGAACTGGGTTCTCTCTGCCTACTCTGCCTTATGCAGGAAACAGCATGAAGAAATAATAAATACTAACCACACGCATGTTTGAGGTTCTGGTACAAATGGATCATTCAAAAATTTTCGTAAAATTTTTGTGCATGTTGCGCCAACCTCCTCCATAGACAGTGTTTCCATATACTCTGCTTCTTTTCCAGATATCCATCCCAACAATAGAGTTTCTGTTATTTTAACAAATGAATAGATTTTTTTGTACCATGAACTGGAAATCTCTTCTGTACTTTGTGCATTTTCCCACAATAACATTATTTCAGTAATGTCTGGATTAAGAAATGGTCTTTCATATTCAAGAAATATTTTATCAACTGCACCAAACAACAATCTTTCCATGGATTCTAGTTTGTATTGAGGTAAAGAAGGCTCGAACAATGATGTTGCTTTTTCTTTTAAAACTCCCAATGGTATAGTACATATCACATGATCAGCATAAAAACTTTGTTCATTTTCACAAGTTATTTCTATGCAGTGAGATAATTTTTTGTTACATTTTTCAGAACTTATTTTTTTAGAATCATTAGAATCACCTGCTTTCTCTGAAGTAGATGCTTTCGAAATATCCTCTATCACTGTCTGATCTGAATCTTCAGATTCTTCTCCAATTTCATCACATTGCCTTGAATTGTTCTGTTCAGAATCCCAAATAATTTTAACCACTGGATGATTTGATAATATTTTGTTAGCTGGTATATTTTTAGTCATAGGCCCCAAAATAGAACTATAACCAGAGGGTATTACAATATTTCCTCCTTGTAATTCAGTATAACTACCTAATTCCAGAAGATCAATTTCATCCATTGTAGTACACCCAGATATACATGTTTCACGTTTTAATAAGCAATCAAATATTAACCTTCTTAGCTTCTTTTCTTCTGACGACGGTAAGCGCTCTAAATAAATAGTTGCTTCTAGGTTTATGTGTTCTCCAACACTATGTATATCAGGAGGAGGTAGGTATTGACACAAAAAATACTCTTCACATCGTCGTAAGAAACAAACGTATGCTTCATGTATTTCGTGTAATACTCCGAAAGGCACTTGCTTACCATTTTCAGTTGCAGCAATAACTTTATGAGGTTTAGGTGTACTTATTATATTTACAAGTCCATTCGCTGTTGCTAATTCGTATATTGGATTACTCAAAACACCATGTATATAATTTGCTCCTAGTTCAACATTATGATTTTTCAGCGGTATTGACAGTATTCTACCACCGATTCGTTTTCTAGCTTCTATTATTATAAAATCTTCCATGCCATTTTGAATAAAGTAATTGGCGGCAGCTAGTCCTGCTATGCCACCTCCAATTATAACCACTTTGTTTCTATTTATATTACATTTTTTACGAGAATTTGAATTATCGTCACCCATAATATTAAAAGGGAAATATTGTTACAATTTTTGTCACTGAGCTTTTGATTTTGACGCTCAGTCAGCTGTTAGTTTGGCATATTGACATAATTTTATTGCTGATCTGTGACATAAGTCTATCTATGAATTGTCGTACCGTACGGTGTTTAATATATAACATTTATATTAATGTTTCAAAAATACTTTTAAATGGTATTAAAAAGTATACATTTAATAATTGATGAGTTGTTGGTAATTACGTTGAAAAATATGGAGAATTTTATGAAATAAATATTTATATCAGAACAATAAAAAGAATTTCAACTTAAAAACCATAATCATTGTTGTTAACTTATAATGTAATTTAAACAGTAAAAAAATTATCAAAAAAAGAACTCGGAAAAAAGTTATACGTTCTTAAATATAAAAAAAATACCATATGGTATGCGTCGAATTCGAATAGAAAACCACTGTTTGTCGATTAACAAGAATATTTAAATTAATAATTTAATAATTATTGAGGCTACAGAAGATTAAATATTTTAGTAATAAAGTAAATAAAATATAATATTAGTAAATAAAAATGGAATATGAAAACGATAACCACACAACTCTAAAAAACAGATCCTGACACCTTGCTCGCCCCCCGCCTCGTTTTCCTGCTTTTAGCAAACTACTCTATTTCATTCTATCATTCGAAGTTTCCTATTGCTATTACTTTCTAATGACCTTTGAATATGCTGAATAATAATATCATAAAATCTTTGTTTACTTCTTCACTTGTAACTCACGCGAGTGTTTTTGTTATTGTGGACAAATATATTATCAGCAGTTAAGTTAATGCGTTTTGATCTACTGACGAGCTTGTATAATATTGAAAAGAAAACAGAATATTTTTAACTTAAGCATTTCAGTAACAGTGAAATATATAGTTAGATCTAAATTTAATATTGAAGTCATTGTGAATTTTCAATTACCAGTGAATTTATTTAGTGTTGTCTTATGCATGTAATACAAATAGCATTATGTAATGAAAAAATGAAATATTTTTACTTGACTCGCAAAACAACAAACATTTTTAAAAACTTTTAGTGATACGTTGTGTAAACTTGTGAAATAAATAAACATTCAAAGCTTCGACACGTGGGACTCTTTGAATTAAAATCGATAAAGACGTAAGCGTGCGCCAGTCTATCAACGAGACGATTCTACGTCAAGGTCACTTCAACCAAACACGTGCAATGTCGGATTCTATTTACACTCATGATTTTCTTTTAGATTCTAGTTTAGAAATTAAACAGGAGTCATCGTATGAATTAGGTGCAATGTCAGCATCTGTACCAATCCCACATAGACGAACCGAACTTGGAGACTTTAACACAGACATAGATTTATGTTTACAAGACACTCAAGTTGGATCTTTCCACAGTGTTCCTTCTTTGCCATATAGCAAGTTATCTTTTGAAGCTGATACTTCCAAAATGGAACCCTTTAAAATGGAAGATGATGACATATTTCAAGTAGACAAAGCAGACCTTATATTAGGGCCAACATTAGCAGAATTAAATGCAAATCCTGATACTTCTTTAGATGATTTAAATTTTGATGATCTACTTTTGCCAGAAGAAAGTGGTTACTGTATACAAATAGGTGGGGCTATGAGTGGTTCAAAACGGATATCAAATACATTACAAGCTACAAATATGATGTCTACAGATAGTCCATGTAGTCCATACAGCCGAGCTCAACTTGCCTTTTCACCATCAAGTCAACATAGCTCAGCGTCTTCAAGTTTTGTGCCACCTATTAGTCAATTACCAGAATTACTTCTTAGGATGGATGGATACAGTGGGGAAATTGCTTTAGGTCAATCTGTACCAGCATCCTCAGTTTTACCACCATATCCTGCTAGTGTGAAAACACAACAGTCTCAATTATCATCATCGGCTCCTACACATTTGACTATGGAACAGGTATAGTTGTATAAAATATATTTCTTTTTTAGCAAGGTAGCCAGACAGAACCTATTGTTAAGACACTCCAATATCCAGTATTTCTTGTTTCCAGAGAGTGGAAATAAAAATAATTTGTTCTCCTGAGTAAGAATCCATCTTACAAGCACCACATTCTCAGCAAGACACTGTGCCATGCCACAGAGGCCTTCAAATATTCATATAACAATCAATATACATGTACAAAATTGTTATTTACAAATATTTACTTTACAAAATGTATATATTAATTAAATATACTACCACTCCTATATTGCAGTTGTTGTAACAAGCTTATAAAAATTCTGACCTGTTTGTTAACTTTGATGTTGTGCCACTCTTCCTAGTAGAGCACCAATTACTTTACCAATGTACCTTTCTAGAATAAAAAGGAGATAATGATACACAATAGGAATGTTAAAAACATGTCTAATTAAAATACTGCTTTTGTCCATAAAATAAATATCAACTTTTACAATATATACCTAACATAGGGGATTAGTAATATTTTACAAAAATGACTTATTGGCTTGTAGTTTAATATTGTTATACATAATATATTAAAATAAAAATACAAAGAAGGCTAAACACAAACACTAACAAACGTTGATCATTAAGGGGACTGCATACAGAAGACATCATATGATATTAGAAGTACATGTGTAGAAAAGCTTAAGATGAAAGTTTGTTTTCTCAAAAGATATGGCAACGACGGGAGCCCCGCAAACACCTGTTATCAACAAGTTCCTTAGCTGAAGCTGGTTCTGTATCCTCTTTATCAGGAGGCCTACTTAGCCCAGGGACAGGAGATTATTCACAAGATGAAGACGACAGAGATATTGAATCAGATGAGGATAGTGACAGATATGAAGATTTGTCATCCGATGGTAAAAAATATTATTACAGTGTTGACAAAAATCTTAGACATACTCACCTTAATATTATTATTTGTTTTTTACTTTCTTCTATCTTATAGTAAATCTGTCCCAAATTTCGCTTCGCCGTATAAAATATTTGATTCCCGCTAGTGTAAATCGAACCCACAACCGTCGCATTAATAACGCGATAGTGCCACAACAGCGTTATAACTAAATCAAAATAAAAATTTTACTGTAATATACTGGAAATTCGCACTGTTAATTAGATGCCTTACATTAGTTTATTTATTACAGATTCCAATGATGAATGTGCTGAAAGAAAAGAGGCACGACGTAATGCAAAAAAAGAGAAATACTTTTGGCAGTACAATGTACAAGCCAAGGGGCCTAAAGGACAGAGGTTGATTCTAAAAAAGAAATTAGAAGATCCACACATCCTGAACTTAGTTACAGATCCTGTATTTAGTCCCAATTGCAACGTAAAAGGCATAAAACACAGGTAATTTTATTTTTCAAATTTTATTGTATACAGGGTGGAAGCGTCTGCGTTCCTTTTACGCGAGCAGCATATAGGATGAAATATTTCAAACCCACAAATATATAAAATAAAATTTATCAAGAGTCGTCAACCGTTTAGATGTAGGATTTTGTTTTCATGTCATGATTGTTATCCATACTGTATTATGTGTGACGCAGTAACGAATAGATACCAATAACGTAAACACCTTTTACTACAAATCGATCAATCTGTCACTTTTCATTCTCCAAAAACATACTAGAACGAGAAAGGGATATCTCTCGTTCTATACTCACGTATCTATACGTATTTTACTCAACGTTTCTATACGTATTTTACTCAATTACCTATTTTCTATAATAAACCTAAGCAACGTTCAACTTCACCGCCATATCTTCCGACTTGATTTCGTGAATGACGTGTGTACGATGTTGTCGCTTACGTACGAGGTTTATGTTTGCTTGGTCATTCTTAACAAATGGCGTTTTATTTTACAACGATAATTTTTTTTATTATTTTGTTCGAAAAATTCAATTTTTCATTTTTGGCAAAATCTCTTGTATTTTAATTGTATTAGGCTTTTATAGAGTAATTAAAACTGTGACTTAATTTATAGTGGTGATGACAAAAACATTCTGTATAATAAACTTGAAAATTTTAACTTGATATACAGCGTGGAAACGTCAGCGCTCCTTTTACGGGAAGAGCATACAGGGTAAAATATTTTAAACCCCTACCTAAATAAATTTATTAAGATTCCTCTACAGTTTAGACGTAGGATTTTTTTTTCATTTCACGATGAAAGTGGCTGACTTGAGTGTAAATTGCCTGCTGTACGCAGATGATGCTTATTACAACATCAAAATGCGAATTGCAGGCATTAGTCACCACTCTGAAAGAAGGGTGTGAAAATAATGATCTGAGCATGAATGCGAGTAAGACAGAGGTTCTGATATTCAAAAGGAATGAAGAAAAGACGGAATGCAAGATCAGCGTATATGGTAAGATATTAGAATGAGTGAATAAAGTGGTATATTTGAGAAGTATGTTCAGTAGTAATGGAAGATA
Organism: Heliconius hermathena; assembly: GCA_013403705.1. NCBI lineage: Eukaryota > Metazoa > Arthropoda > Insecta > Lepidoptera > Nymphalidae > Heliconius > Heliconius hermathena. The sequence goes on from JAAIXJ010001817.1 coordinate 327,064, forward strand.
CGAGATGGATGCGGAAACGGTATTTTAGCTTTAAAGACGGTGAAACATTAACACAGCTGCACGTTTGGCCGTACACAATGCAGTGTTAGTACCGACGCTGTTATACGGCAGCGAAACGTGGATATTACAGAAGAAGAATGAAAGAAAGATGAATGCTGTGGAGATGCGATCTCTTCGTAGAATATGTGGAGTCAGTTTAGCTGATCGAATCCGCAATGAAGAGATACACAGAATGGCAGGTACTAGCGAGGATGTCACGGTGAGAATGAAGAAGAACGTGCTCAGCTGGCTTGGGCACGTCGAATGAAAGAATGGCGATAAAGTGAGCGGTAAGGGAAGCAGAAGATCAGAGAGAAGGTCACGTTAAAAGCACGGGGACCGAAGGGCATGTATGAAGAGGTTGATTACAGTGGACAAGGCGAAAGAGGTCTGCCAAGACCGTAGTGTTTTGCGCTCCGTTCCCTCTGACTATCCTGATAGGGATACAGCGTAAAGCTAGTTTAATTTAATTTATTAAAATTAATGTATCATGGTAATATCATAGAATTAAAAATATAAAGAAATGATTGAGCATTTTATCATTAGGTTGCAGCATTTCATGAAACGATATTTATCCAGTCTACACATATCATGATCTGGGGAATGGATTATTTTCATTTCTCTGCTCTGGTATCAAGACATAGTATGGCGTTGAGTTCCGCCAATTAATACACAATATTTTGAAAATTGAGTGGAAAATAGGAAATGTATAATATTATCTTAACACTTGGTTTCTTTTTCATACCCTGCTATATGTGGTATACATCATAAAAAATAATAATTGTTGATTTTTTTTAATAATTCAAGTAATATATTATAATTATTTATTTTCATTTTAGTGGAAAAGCAAGGAAAGGCGACGGTAACGATCTTACACCAAATCCAAGAAAACTATATTTAATAGGCTTAGAATTAGATAAATTGGGAAGAATTATTAACGACATGATTCCCGTGAGTGAATTGCCATTCAATGCCAGGCCAAAGACGAGAAAAGAAAAAAACAAATTAGCATCAAGAGCTTGCAGACTGAAGAAGAAAGCTCAACATGAGGCTAATAAATTGAAACTTTATGGTCTACAACAAGAACATAGTTAGTTTTTTTTATGATTTTTGTGAAGTTTTACGCTTATAGTCAGAGGGAAGCTAGTGTTAAGACACTGTTCATTGCTTACCGCCTAATTTTTGACCTATGGCGCGGTGTGAGGCGGATATCGTCGCCGCGTTTTATTCTGTTACCAGAGTGAGGCAACGACAATGACTCGTTAAACCTCGAACGGGAATCGAGGTTACAACCGTCGCGCTTACAGTCATACGCTGTGCCGCTGCGCCACGACGGCCTCAGTTATTATGACAAAATAAATCTTGGATTTATATATATTTTTTAAACATTTCAGGACGACTTATAAGTGGAATTAATCAAATGAAACAAATAGTTAGTAACAGAGTTTCTAATCCGGAAAATAATGTCGACTGGTCGTCCCACATGAATAATATTGTTTCTACTGCAACAGGTATTATGGAAAAAGTTTTTTTATTACATATTATAAAATAAAGCATCTAACTTTCTTTTCCCTTTATAACAGGGTAGGCAAAAGGAACTTAGTGCCAAGACACTCCGTTCCTCACGCACTGCCCAATTTTTGAGATATAATGTGTCGAGTTGTGGAACTTAACGCTGCGCCTTGTCTACCAGAGTGGAGATTGAACCGGCTACCGTCGTGTTTACAGTCACATACTGTTTCACTGCGACGTTGTTATAAAATATGTTATTAAATATTATCAATACTTTATTACAGAAATCAAGATAGCGGGAAAAACATCAGAATTTGTTAACAAAATTTTGGACAATGTCAAATCAGGGCAAAATAATGGCGGTCTAAACGACATAAACCTTCATTAAAGGTATACAGATTTACGAATACTATATAACGAAAGGCTGTTTTATGTACCTCCCAAAGTTATTTAGAGAAGAACTTTTATCTCTTATCTTTCATATTATAGAAGTTTAATTGTCAAAGACAATTTTATTTTTGTATGAATTGAAAATAGTTGTAGTTATTATAAATATCACATGGCAACTAACATGAATATTGAAAAAATTCTCATCAAATATACCTATATGTATATATATAGTTATGGTTTGTGTTGTTTTATAAATCAGGAATGTTACAGATGTAATATTACGGATCTTTTTACGAATACGGATATACGATAAGTACAGATAGACTAACATCGGTTTTGGTTATTTTTTTAAAAAATCTCTTTAAGAATCTGCGCTCGGCCAGGGAACATTAAAAACAAATCTCATTTAGACTCCGCTCATATTCGAAATTACCCGAAACTTATATTAGATTCAGTTACATGTTGTTTTCAATTCCTGGTCTCTATAACATCCCTGGTTTATAATAATTATTATTATGGTGTGTTATTCTCCTATAATATTGGTAAAATATTAGCCAAACATTGTAGTCATATTATAGCTAGATATAGTGATAGTTTGGAACAGGTCAAATTTCTATTTATCTTAAGGTTAAAATGTATAGATTTTAGATATTGTTTTAAAATATAAGTATAGCTTCGCTAAGCTTAAAAGTTACAAAATATTATTTCTATAATTCGTTGATTTATTGTTTATAATTTAATTTTATCAACTGACGTCAATCTATTTGGTTTTATAAATCAATATAATGCTATATTTTTATTAAAACTTGTCACTGTTTATATAATAAGAGTGATGGACTATAGAAATTTATTTACATATATTTATTAAATAACATAATAAATGATATACTATTTACATTTTATGTACAGTCCGGTTGATGTGTTGTAGCCATGGCCACTTTGAAGTTTTCAGAATTTTTGCGTATTGTGCAATCGAGAAAAAAATTATCAAAAGTAAGAAAAGAAAAAATCCTAACATCAAATATGCGCATATCCATCCAGCCATCTACAGCTAACTTCAGTGCGGTCACGAATTATCAGCCGTACAGCGCACTGTATAGCCCGACAAATGCTTAATGATTTTTTTTAAGTAAACATGAGTCAAATTTGCGCACGTACATTTGTACAGTCGTGTACATAATATTCGATATGAATGCAAAATGACACAGTAAGTGACACTTAGAGTCGCGCTCTACTATTCTTTACAGTTGCGGCGCGGTGCGGTGTGAGCGAGGGCATCTCTATGTAGGTATCAAAAACATGCATTCTGCCCAAGTGTACGCGCGTACCTATGATAATTTATAAAGTTCTTGTCGGTCTATACATGCATTTGTACCATATGTTACAAATTTGCCTTAAATATTTGCAATATTTAATAAACGAAATAGATTAATAATTTGAACCTTGCATAAGTAAAACTATTATCAGTCATCTCATTATATTTATATTTTTAATAAAACATATCGTTAGTTAAATAGAAAAGTGGCTTAATATAAAAAAAAATACAATTATTATATTGTGGGCTTGTAAAGTTTTAAACTTTATAAAGGTTTTGTTTAATTTTTTTATCTGGACTGTATTTTATGAAATGTAATTTTTATTAAATTGACATGTCTGTTATTATGACATATTGCAAATAACGTTTTTCTATAATTAAAAAGAATTATGGTCAATAATATTCCGAAACGATACATTGTACAAAATTTTCTTTAATCCATATAAAAAATATCGAGTAAGCTTTTCTAATTAAACCACGATATTGCTATGTATATTTGCTGGACCAGACGTGATATGTACAAAAGTAATTGTGATAAAAATCTTTGTTTGTATGTCATTGAATTTTCAACATTTTTATAAAATAAAAAATAAATTAAATTAGCTTCACGCTATATCCCGCACACAGCAGGGTAGGCAGAGGGAACCTAGTGTTAAGAAACTCCGTTCCCCACTTTCTGCCGAATTCTGGAGGCATTGCGTGTTGAGTGGCAGAACTCAACGCCGCGCTTAACCTCGACACCAGAGCGAAGAAATGGAAATATAAATTTAAGTAAATATTTCATCTCCTCGAGTGGGGATCGAACCCACAACCAGTCGGTTTTGCAGTCACACCTCGTGCCGCTGCGCCACGACCGGGCTCAATATAACATTTTTATACATATCAAATTTTATATAAATATAAATTGTCGTATTATTATTTTATAAAAATTTATATCTATAATATGTAAAATATTCATTGTTCAAAATTAATGTTATCTTTTTCGGAATTCAACCTGCAGAACTATTTTTAGCTATGTCGTAATTCACATTTATGAAAAAAAAAATCTTTACACCTCTGTGTGATGGAATAATATATTATGAATCTATATGAAAGATGAAAATATTGTGTTAAAAACCAATCATATAATAATAAATGTAATACTTAGTAGATGTATTATTAATAATAAAGCTGTACAATTAAATTGACATTATTGTTTATAGTAACATGAAACTTTTTAAAGTTAGATGATGCTGATCTTAATTATAGTTTAGAATTAATATAGTATCTAAGTGATGTATAATTTGTCATATTAATGTTAGAAATGTAGCTGAAAAAGATTTATTATTTTTTTACAATCAGCCTTAACCAAGAAAGAAATCGAGTACAAAAAAATAAGCAATATTTTGTACTAATATATCCATGTAAAAATATTTATATTATCTATGTAATGAAATCTAACCTATAAAGGTCAAAAATTTTTGACTGCTTACATTTATATATTTTATAATTTGATTTGTACCAAAAATATTTTAATTTTGTATTTTTTTAAATTTGATTTGACAATGTGCAATGGCATTGAAAACATGCATATTTTCTTCAAAGCCAAACAATATCAGAACAATTTTTTATTGTATTTTATACCAACATTTGACCGCATTACAATAATTAAATGAATTGTAATTTTTAACAATTTTCAGTGTTATTTCATTTGAAAATTGTTAAAAATAATTTTAATAAATAGCACTTTCTCTTGCTAAATGATTATTCTTAGCAATAATCCTTTAGTAGTGGAAATTATAAAAATCTTACATGAATGCTTACAGCATAAATAAGTTGTTACAAGCGTGTAAGACTGTCGATGCATCTTAATATCAGGTCAAAGCACTTAACAGTGAAAGAGGTGTGGTGTTGAAGACTTGCTATTTAAAAAAATGTTATACACCTAAAATATTGAATGTTATTTTGCTTAAAAATATGAAGAAATAATAATACAGGATTAAAAATTATCATAAGATCATGCCATAAAATATGTATAATTTTTGCTATAACTATTCTGCGATTCAATAGGCTGTGCTAATCTGTATATATTCCTGTAAGATTTGTTTTGTTATTACTTTTATTGTAATATATTTTATTAATGATTATGTTGATATGTCATTTTATGTTATTTTTAAATATAAGAATTGTTTATGAATTCAAGAAATAAAATATGATACACAATATATATTTTTTATTAAATGTACAAATTAGATGTTAACAATGTACTTCCTTTGATATTGCCATCTTGAATTATTTGAAGCTTTTCCAATAGTTTCTTTATTGGATTGCTCTGAAAGTCTTCAATATGCTCAATATAATAAACCAAAGCAATAGCTGATATATTTGTATGCTCTCTTAAACAAATAGCTGAAACAAAAATATCAATTATGAGTATTAATAGATTATAAGCCTGTGATTTTTATTTCCACAAAGGTAAGCATAGAATAGAATAGTATTTATTTTTTATCACAAAAGAAAATTTTGAAAGATGGCGTTGCGGCACTCTGTGCATGGAATTTCGTACGATAACGAATTACCAAAGTAGTACTATGTGTAACCTCAAATTATAGTAGAATAGTGTTTACTACAGTGTCAACTACATATTTATTTTCCCTTTGTGAAAATGTGTACTTTTGTGCCAAATAAAGTGTTTTTGCGGGGAATTTTATTGCACTGCTTTATTCAGAAAAAATCTGCAGCAGAAGCACACAGAATTCTCGTTGAGACAATGCTTTGTCGAATACAACGTGCAGAGACTGGTTTAGGCACTTCAAAAGTAATGATTTTGACCTTGAAGACAGAGCGTTCTGGAGCACCGACAAAATTTGAAGACAAAGAATTGGAGGCATTGCTTGAAGAAGATCCATGTCAGACGTTAGTAGAGCTCGGGAAAACGTTACAAGTAGATGCGTCAACAGTTTCAAAACGTTTAAAAGCGTTAGGAATGATCCAAAAGCAAGGGCATTGGGTGCCGTATGAGTTGAAGCCGAGAGACGTAGAACGACGTTTTCTCATGTGTGAATTGTTGCTTCAACGGCAAAAGAGAAAAGGTTTTCTGCACCGTATCGTCACTGGGGATGNATATATATATATATATATATATATATATATATATATATATATATATATATATATATATATATATATATATATATATATATATATATATATATATATATATATATATATATATATATATATATATATATATATATATATATATATATATATATATATATATATATATATATATATATATATATATATATATATATATATATATATATATATATATATATATATATATATATATATATATATATATATATATATATATATATATATATATATATATATATATATATATATATATATATATATATATATATATATATATATATATATATATATATATTGCCGCTCTTGTAAACAAATCTGTTGTGTTCCACCACTCAACATGAAATGTCTTTAGATCTAGTAGAAAACAAAGAATAGTGTATTGACACTAGGGGATACAGCACGAAGCTGTGAGAAGAACTAGGTTCCAATACACCTATCCTGCTATTTATGGGAAACAGCAAGAATCTTATATTTATTTATATGTAATCAAAGATGCTTAGGTATTGGTAATTGCAAATAATCTTAGAAGCTTAAAGATATATTTTTGACAAAGTAAAAATTAAATACGTACCTCCTGCAGAAATTCCAGATAAAATGTTTGGTTGCTCTAATTTTTCATAATTGAAGCCTAATTTCTTAAATTTATTTGATGCAGTAGTAGTTATTTGTCTTATGACCATGGTATGTGTTGAAGGATTTTCTGTCTGATATTCTGTGAGAGGCTTTGTTTGTATAGTTATAACATCTCCACATTTACATAATATTGGTTTTAAAAGTTCTACAATTTCACTACTTTGTAGTAAATTATAGTCCTTTATGGTAAAAACAAAATCATCACATTTTATTTTATACAAATTTGCAGCTGCTTCTGGAATTGAATTGACCAGTTTTAAATGATCTACTGGTTGTCCTTTTATATAATCTGAAAGTAATTTTCCTTCTAATATATATAGTATTTCAATACTATCTGGTATTTGTAAAGGTACTTTCCACTGCAAACTGAAAAGATAAATGCAATAATAAAGAGGCAACTGAGTCATGTCTGATAGATACTGTAGTAGATGCTATAGGACTACTGTGGGTTCGGATTGGATACAGGAATTTATGATGGACATTATGCTGTTCTCAAAAAGGAGGTTTTGCCACCCAGCGCAGAATAAAAGGACATTTTTAACGGAGTAATGTATTTATAATCTTAAATTCGCAAGAAATTGGAGTAATGATAAAAGAAAATATAATACTCATTATTATAACAAACCTGTCTGACTGACTCTCAGTAATTATTTCATCCCAGTCTTCCCAAACACTCCTACTAATTGGTTCAACAATTTCTCCAAATGTTCCCATTGTTATAAAACGTTAAAAATTTAAAATGTAGCGGTATTGTAAATATTGATCAAAATTTCTAAAATATTATACAGCTTTATTTGTTTATTACTTCTGTCATAATTTTGAAATTGTAGTAAAGTGACAGATATTCAATGACTTGATATTTTTGAAAATTTTGTACAAAAACACTAAAAATAATGTCAATAGTGTTGTAGCTACTTTACAATAATTGTCATTAATAGCATTTTGAAATGGCGATATAATAACATATATTTTTTATAACCTGTCATTTTTTATTGCCACAATGCCTATATTTATTTGTAATTTATGCTTATGTAGTACAAATCTATGTCGCTTACGGATTACGATATAATTCTTCTATTTTGACTTATAGATAATATTACTTTTAACCAAGGCTGTACAGTAGAATCGAATCGATTGTATGTAAAATCGAGATTATTTAGTTAATGTTATCTTCACCGTTCTATTGATGTTGTGTTTATTTTTATCAAGAAATATTTAAGTTATTCTAATAATATATACATATTAAGAATTATTTTACCTTTTATTTGTTAGTTGAAATAAATAATAAAAAAGGAAATGTATATTAGGTAAAAAATTCAGGGACTTCTAGCAACACTTAAATTTAAAAAATAACAATATGGCAGATATGGCAAAAGTATAGCTTCCAGTCATTTTTGCAAAATTAAAATTACCATAAGTAACGCAGTATTCTCTAAAATATTATGGTAATAGAACTTTACATTGTGTTTCTTGAACTCATAATTACAAATAGATCTTACTAACAATGTTAAAGGTACGTCATTAAATTCCACCGAAAAGTAACACAATTCCTATTTTTTAAGTTAACTTATTTATATTAAATTTTTCAGGATAAAGGGCAAGTAACATTTGAGGACAAATGGCCATCCATGCGTCCTATAGTTTTAAAATTGCTTAAACAAGAAACAGTAACCCAAACTGAATGGCAAGATCTTTTTGTAGCTGTACATTCAGTCTGCTTATGGGATGACAGAGGTCCACATAAATTAAGAGATGCACTTCAACAGGATATAATGATGTATATAAAACAGGCTCAAGCTCGTGTATTAGCGCAACGTGAAGATCAAGCACTTTTGAAGGCTTATATAGCCGAATGGGGAAAGTTTTTTACCCAGTGTAATTATCTGCCCACACCATTTCGCCAATTAGAAAATTCCATTAATAATATAAGCAAAGGTACAAGTTCTAATGCGTCAAATTCCCAAAAAAAGAATAATAATAATAATATAGAAGATAGTTTAGTTCGAAAGTTGATGTTAGACTCTTGGAACCAAAGTATTTTTATGGATATTAAGCAGAGATTGCAAGATTCGGCTATGAAATTAGTACAAGCCGAAAGGAATGGAGAATCTTTTGACTCACAACTTGTTATAGGTGTAAGAGAGTCATATGGTAAGTTTCTTTATGTGGTATTATTCATGACTTAAAACAAATAAGAACCAGTGTATTAAAATTTTAACGCAATTTATTTAATGAATATCAAAAATAATAATGATATAATGACTTCTTTTTGTTATCTAAACTATTTGATGTGGTATTGGTATTTGAAAAGTTGTTGTGAGAACTATAGTCGGTTTGAGAACTGAAAATGTTGTAAAGAACCATGACTCAGGAATCCAATGCAGGGCATAATGAAAATGACCACAAAAACCTAATTGTCTTTTGAAGGCTTATGAGCATATAACTAGTGAGTTCATACCCTTGCACGTGGTTGGTTTAAGCTAAGGATCTACTCTTACTATTCAAGGATTGATGATACCACAGCTTTTGGGAATTAATATATCCAATTAAATGCCTGTCACATATTGAAAATATTTTTACAAGTCATAAAGCCTAGTGTGCAAACTGCTTGCGAGTCCTGAATTTTTGAAAATGCAAAAAAAAATGTTGCACACCATCCCTGTAGTAACCCAACAACTTTTTTTTTTCTAATCATATTGTGCAATCAGCCGCAGTAGCTATGAGCAGATGAGTGGTAGGCAACAGTCTTGTTAAGTGCTACTCCCAGTGGAGCACACCTTTTTATTTATGTAGTCAGTTTTTATGCTGACTACACTGGTTGAAGATGTCTCGTGTTTTCTTGAGGTGACTGCAACCCAACAACTACTGGAAGAAGCTCACATTTGGTGGTCTCTTTATTTATACCACTGATTTAGCTTTTCAATGTTTACTTTTTTTTTTATTTTACGAAAATGTGAAAATTGTCAACACAGCAAAAGTTTACCATGAAATTAAGAATTTATACAACACTTAAGTGATTGTTTAAGAACACTAGACAAATGTTTGGGGAGCTGGAAGAGCTCCTAAAAGTCTATTTCAGTTTTCTTTCTCCTGTTGTTTGTCCTGATTAGTGTTCACACATTAAACAACAATTAACATGGCCAGTGATTTAAACTAAAGAATGTAGCTTTCACACAAAACAAAAAAAAAAGTAAATCCTACCAGTAATTCCAGAGATCTTAGCGCTTAAAGAAACATACTCTTCCGCTTTATTATATTAATATAGATTTTTTGTATGATAATCGAACCCACAACCTGTCGCATTTACAGTCACTTGCTTGTGCCTCTGTGCCACAATTTTCTTTTTCTACATGATTTCTTTTATTTAAATTATCTTTTTTTTTTTAATAATTACTCAACAATTCAATTAACAGTAGAACATCATGATTGCATAAATGTTATTTTAACATTAATCTTAATCTTACACTAAAATACCTAGTGGTTCTTATTTTGTTTTGAGTAATATCAATATCTGAGCCATCAATTATAAAATGTAAATTTAAATTATTTATTTAACAACAATATATTATTTAACTGTATTTTCATTTTCAGTTAATCTGTGCTCAAATTCTATTGATAAGTTACAAATATACAGAGAGAATTTTGAAGCAGCTTATATGCAAGCAACAGAAGAGTTTTATAAATTAAAAGCGAGTGAGCACTTGTTGTCTAATGGAGTACAGTCTTATATGAGATATTCTGATCAAAGACTCAAAGAAGAAGAGGCTAGGGCTCATAGATACTTAGAACCAGGCAGTGGGAGTGTTGCGTCACTCACTCAGTGTTGTGAAAAAGTCCTCATTGGGGAACATTTACCCACATTGATTGCTGAAAGTGCACCTTTAATCAAGGCTGGTGAGACTGAGAAGCTTCAATTGATGTTTCGTCTTTTAGATAGAGTTCCTGAAGGTGTGACTCCAATATTAAGAGACTTAGAAGCTCATATTGTTTCTGCAGGCTTAGCGGACATGGTCGCATCAGCCGATATCATTACAACTGATTCTGAAAAGTATGTGGAGAGATTGTTAGATCTGTTTAAAAGATTTAGTACATTAGTTAAAGACGCTTTCATGGACGATCCTAGATTCCTCACTGCCAGGGACAAGGCTTATAAGTGTGTTGTGAATGATACTACAGTGTTCAAATTAGAACTTCCATCCTCAGCCTTAATAAGAGGAAGCAAAGGCACAGCTCCCGAAAGCAAATGTCCGGAGCTCCTTGCTAATTACTGTGATATGTTGTTACGTAAGACGCCTCTTAGTAAAAGATTAACTAGTGATCAGATAGAATCCAGATTAAAAGATGTTTTATTAGTACTAAAATACATTGAAAACAAGGATGTCTTCATGAGGTACCACAAAGCACATTTGACAAGACGCCTGATATTAGACTCTAGTGCTGATTCCGAAAAAGAAGAAGATATGGTTGAATGGCTCAGAGAAGTTGGCATGCCGGCGGATTATGTCAATAAATTGGCCCGCATGTTTCAAGATATTAAAGTCAGTGAAGATCTTAACACACAATTCAGGGGTGAAACTACAAGACATGATGCTATTAATATCAAAATTCTGAATGCAGGCGCTTGGGCCAGAGGGTCAGAGCGAGTTACTGTAAGTCTTCCTTTAGAATTAGAAGATTATATACCAGAAGTAGAGGAATTTTATAAAAAGAAACATTCTGGTAGAAAGTTACAATGGTATCATCATATGAGCAATGGTACTATAACATTTGCCAATTCAGTTGGTAGATTTGATTTAGATGTAACCACTTTTCAAATGGCTGTCCTTTTTGCTTGGAATCAAAGGCCAATGGAGAGAGTTACTTACGAAAATTTAAGACTAGCTACGGAATTACCTGATCCAGAACTAAGGAGGACTTTATGGTCATTGGTTGCGTTTCCTAAATTAAAACGCCAACTGCTTTGTTACGAGCCTCTCGTTCAAAATCCTAAAGATTTTTCAGAAAATACAATATTTTGGGTTAATCAGGAATTTGCCCTCATTAAAAATGGGAAGCCACAAAGAAGAGGGAAAATTAATTTAATTGGAAGACTTCAACTTAGTACAGAACGGTCACAATTAGAAGATAACCATTCCATTGTGCAACTAAGAATTCTTAGGACACAAGAAGCAATCATAAAAATATTGAAGATGAGAAAGCGCATCACAAACACTGCTTTACAGGTTGGTATTACTATCGTATGTATTTTATATGTAAAACATCTATTAGCTAAATATGAGTAATGTAATTTTTTTTATTAACTTTTTTTTTATAAGTAGAAAAGAAAAACAATTCAGTTTACATGAAGCACGGATTAGAGTACCGTTACGTTAATTTTTTTATACATTTTCATTTAGTGTTACTTTACATAGCCGTTGCCGTAGCTCAAAAAGGAGGGCATGGAATATTTTATAACATACTCTGATATTCCTTCTGGTAGTAAAGCTCGCCCATGGTTTGACGCTGGCTGTGACTGTGCAGAAGCGCGGAAACGGGAGGCGTATACTGCATGGGCTGATGCTCGCACTCGCATAGCTCCGAATAGGGGCCGTTCAAGTATTACGTAAGCACTGTAGGGGGAGGGGGTTGGGGGGTGTATTGGGTTTGCTTATTTTTGACGTGTTCAATGAAATATTTTTAAGAGGATTACTTATTTTTGATGACATAGGGGAGGGGGGGGTCAATAATTGCAAAAAAACTGCTTACGTAATACTTGAACGACCCCATACTCGTGAATTGAAGAAAAACTTCAACAGGGCCTCCAGACTAGGCAAAAAAGAATTACGCAGAGCTCGTTTCGACCGCATTCGAAAAGTAGGCGCTAAGCTTGCCTCGTACCCAGCGGGTAGTAAGGCATTCTGGTCACTCGCGATAGCGGTCGAGGCGAACTTCTGTCAATCCTCCTTGCCACCCTTGCAGAGGCCAGATGGTTCGCTTGCTCACACTGCGGAAGAAAAAGCGAACTTGTTCGCTTCTCTTTTTGCGGAAAATTCGCGTCTAGATGATGCAGGTAAAACACCACCATCATTGCCTCACGCCAACTGCTCTATGGCAGCTGTCCGCATTCGCCAAAAAGAGGTACGCGTAGCCCTGCAAAATCTACATGTGAATAAGGCAAGCGGCCCAGGTGGCATTCCTGCAATTGTGTTGCGGAACTGTGCACCTGAGTTGTCTCCGGTTCTGACACGCCTGTTTCGACTCTCACTAGAAACTGGAGTAGTGCCCAAGTCGTGGAAGCTTGCAAACGTGCAACCTGTGCCCAAAAAAGGTAGTCGGACAGACCCTGCTAACTACAGGCCGATATCGGTCACCTCTATATTCTGCAAGACTATGGAGCGTGTACTGAATAAAAGACTTGTTGGAGGATAATGATCTCCTAAGCGATAGCCAGTACGGATTTCGTCAGGGGCGATCGACAGGAGATCTTCTTGTATATGCCACTCACGTATGGAGCGAGGCTATCGAGAGATATGGCGATGCCCTTGCCGTGTCTCTCGATATCTCTAAAGCTTTTGACAGGGTCTAGCATGCAAGCCTTATAAGTAAGCTTCCCGCATACGGACTACCGACTGACCTTTGCAAATGGATATCAGACTTCTTGAGTGAGCGATCGATACAAGTGGTCTTGGATGGCCGCGTATCTGATCAACAGCAAATATAAATGCCGTAGTTCCTCAAGGTTCTGTTCTGTCCGCAACCCTATTCCTGCTGCACATCAACGATATGTTAATCACACCCGGTATCTTTGGGTACGCTGATGACAGTACGGTTGTTGACAAATATGTGTCCAATGCTAAGGCCAGCCGGAACGAAATTCAGTCTTGTTTAAACCTGGCACTTCAGGGCGTCTCCAAATGGGGCGATGCCAATCTTGTCAGGTTTAACGCTACCAAAACTCAGGCGTGCATGAACCTTACGTCAGATTTAAACTTTGGACGTTACATCGAATCTTTGGCTACAACTGCAGCTAAAAAACTAGATGTCCTCTCAAAGATTAGGCAGTATTTCACTCCGGGACAGCTTCTCCAACTTTATCAAGCTCAAGTCCGATCGTGTATGGAGTACTGCTGTCACCTCTGGGACGGCTCTGCTAAATATCAACTAGCGACCTTAGACTCGATTGAAAATCGAGCCAAGAAGCTCATTGGCCACACAGCGATTGTTGCGGCAAAGCTGCAAAGGCTTGAACATCGTCGAAAAGTAACCTGCCTGTCGATATTTTACAGGATACATTTCAGCAAGTGTGCAGCAGCGCTGCATGACTTAGTACCCTCTTTTCCTTTCCATCTGCGGGGCACTAGACGTAGGCAGGGATTTCACCCATATGTTGTCGATATACCACCTTTTCGCACGCAGCGCTTCGCCTCCACTTTTATAATGCGAATTGCTAAAGACTGGAACTCCCTGCCTGCTGAACTGTTCCCCGACAAGTATAACTTGGCCCTCTTCAAGGCAAGAGTGAATAGGCATTATCTAGGTAAGCATGCTCCACCATCGTTCGCATCGTCACTTACCACCAGGTGAGATAGCGGACAAATGTTTGCCTATCTACAATAAAAAAAAAGTATGAACGGCTTAGTGGTTAGTGCGCTTGGACGATTTCCAAGAGGTGCAAGTTCGAGACCTGCTACAGTCAACCTTTTTAAACATTTTCCATAATATTGTTATTTTCGGTATGATATCGATTTTTTTTCAGCTTCACGCTGCATGCATGATGGGCAGAGGGAGCCTAACTCCGCTCCCCACTTTCCGTCGAATTCTGGAGATTGGTTGGGTGATGATTGGCCGAGCTCAACGCCGTGTTTCTACCTCATCACCAGAGCGAAGAAATGAAAATATTATAATAAAGCGCGGCGTTGAGTTCCGTCACTCAACACGTAATCAAACGTAAAGAATTTGGCGGAAATTGGTGAACGGAAATGTTCTGACACTAGCATTCTAAATTCTTTCTGCCTACCTTGGCTATGTGTGGGATACAGCGTAAAGCTAAAAATATTTCAATTTTAACTATCCGTTGGAGGCCATCCTTAAATTACGATAAAGGTCTACGCAGTGTCACAAGTAAATTACATGACACCACATTTCAAAATAATTTGAAATTGCTGTTCTAACAAAATCTGTTAAATTACGGAAAAAAATTCACACGAGGACAGAAAATATATAGATATTTTCCGTAAATTATGCCCGGCCACCTTATTTGAAATTTTGTTTCATTTCAGAGCGAACTCGTCGAGATATTAAAGAATATGTTCCTACCCTCGAAGAAGATGATCAAAGAGCAACTAGAATGGCTGATTGAACACAAATACATGCGTCGCGACGACGAGGATATCAACACGTTTATATATATGGCCTAACAAGCTAATAACTAATTCTGATGTAAATGAACAAATGAAATAAATTATTTACTCCTAATATATATTTTTTATTTTTTTTATAAATAAAACACTCTTTAACAATAAGTTTTTATTATTATATATGATGGATTATAAAAGATACAGGCATTATTGTATTTAATTTTTACCAGGTTCAATAGTTTCACCTCCTTGGATCTGTCCCCAACCAATCAATCTGTAAATTAACAATTATATATACTTTTTATAGATAAAAAAATAATTACTTTATAAAATAATTGAGGCCAGTCGTGGCGCAGGGGCATAAAGTGTGATTCTAAAACCGACTGGTTGTGGTTTCGATCCCCACTCGAGGAGATTAAATATTTACTTAAATTTATATTGCCATTTCTTCGCTCTGGTGTCGAGACAAAGCGCGGCGTTGAGTTCTGCCACTCAATACGCAATGCCTCCAGAACTCGGCGGAAAGTGGGGAATGGAGTGTCTTAACACTAGGTTCCCTCTGCCTACCATGCTGTGTGCGGGATACAGCGTGAAGCTGATTTAATTTTTATAAAATAACTAACAAGCAATGTTTTTAGGCCATCGTGGCACAATGGCAATGTTCAATTGTAATTGGGAGTATTATTTCAAAGGGGATATTTTTTTTCCTGTTATAGTAAATAAGAAAGTGGTGCTTTGTCGATTTTTGCTAATCAAAACTAAGCAACATATCATGTGAAAATTGGAGAACAGTTGTCTCAATATTTAGTTCTGCTTTGTTATACGCTGAGGCTGAAAATAAGTAATCATTCCATAGGAGCCATCCATAAATTACTACAATTAATGTGACGCTAGATGACAACATTTAAGATGTCCCCCAGCTTTTGTCACCAAATGTCACATTTTATTGATCCCCTTTTATGGATGACCTATAAACAACAAATTGTGTCGTATCGTGGCACAGCAGTGACTACAAATGCGACGGTTTTGGGTCCGATTCCAACTCGTCAAATAAATTATTTAATATTTTTATTTCCTGGTTTTGGTGACAGACAAAGCCGCAGCGTTGAGTTCCGTCATTTATCGCGCAATGTCTCGAAAATTCGGAGGGCAGTGGAGAACGGAGTGTCTTTGCACTTGGTTCCCTCTGCCTATACTGCTGTACGCGGGATACAGAGTGAAGCTAAAAAAGTTATAAAAATGAGCAAAAACAATGACCTCCAGTGGTTTTCAACTCTTCTACTCAAAGCGACCTTCTCTCCTATCTCGGTACAGACGGGGCTCGTGAGGGCTATTTTCGCCAAATCAGCCTTCGTGGCGATCACCCTTCCACCGGTGCTGAGTGAGCCGATGTTAACAAGCAACGCCTGGAACATTGCAAATAAACATTACATTTACTTTGGGGTCATTTTCGCACATCGGCATCGGTTGAGTTAGATTTCCATTCGGGGAATTGATTATTTTCTGTTTCTCGCTCTGGAAGACTAAGCGCGGCGTTGAGTTTCGCCACTAAACACGCAATGCGTTGAGCGGCGAAAAATGCGTTATACAGCGTGAAGTACAATCTACCATATTATTTGAGACATGCATAGAACATATTTCTTTCTCTAATTCACCGTGCTCACCCTAGGATAGTCTGGTGCCCAAACCAGAAATTTATCAACAATATGAAATGAAATAGTAAGTAAGAACCCTTATATAAATCTATAATGTAAGTTTATGGGTCACATTATATAAATAAAACAGTAAATTGATATGGAATTAGAAATAAATAAGTGTTTAAGTAGTTAAATGTAAAATTAAAATAGAAATATAGTTATTACACCGCTTATGTTACACAAAAAAATTTTTTAATTGAGTAACAAAAATAAAACAAAATATGTCTCTGGTTACGCCAGAGGATTAATGGGTCATTTATTTACAAAAAAAAACGTTTCCACCCTGGAACATGGCCATGGGATACTGTGGCTTTGTTTTTATTTAATTTTCTCACCTCATTCCTAGTTAACTTTTGCACCTTGGCGGCCTTCTTATCTCCTTCGGTGCGCACTCCGAGCAAACGCTTGAGGAGATAGTATGACACCTCAAGCTTTACGAAGATACCTGGCAGCGCTCCGACGGCGCCAAGAACCTGAATGCATATTGGTTAAAGATTATCAATTAAGAGCATCGTTGGACGCGTAAGCACAGTAAGTCGGTGTACAACCTGCCCCACGAGGCGGTCGGCGCGGCACAGCGTGGGCTCGATGCGCGTGCCCACGCCGATGAGGCCGCCCGGCACGGCGTACTGCAGCTCGTTCTGCTCCGCGAACAGCGACACGATGCGCGAGAAGATGGGGCGGCACGTGAGGCGCCCCTCCGCGTCCTTGCTCACCAGCCCCGGCCGTACCTCCACCTCCATGCCCACGGCCAGCACGCCCTGCAGGATGGAGCCGCCCGCCACGCCGCCGCGCAGGTCGTCCACCTCGCAGCCCGGCTTGTTCACGTCGAACGAGCGGATCACGATCATGCGCGGCGGCGACGTGAAGTCGCGGATGGGCACCGGGATCTTCTTCATCACGTACTCGCACAGCACCTGTGTGTGTGTGTGTGTGTACGTTACTGAACTTGTGTCTGTCTGTCCGGGCTAGCCTCCGGTACAGTTGAACTAATTTTTTTAAGGCTTTCACTGTCATGTGAAGGAGTTAAAATGGAGTAACAGATTATTTTTGTTTTGAGGTTTGACTGAAAACTTCGGAACTTCTGATGTTTGACTAAATTGTTTCTTCTGGCCATGCGAAGAAAACCCGTCATGGTGGAGTATCACAGCATTTGACGAAACAATTTACTTTAATTTCCTCGTTTACTACAAAGAGCGGCGTTGGGTACCACCACTCAATACACAATTGCTCAAAAATATAACAGAAAGTACAAAATGAAGCGTTAGTACTACATTCCCTCTGCCTACCCTGCTTAATGCAAAATGAAGATACATAAAAAAACATGTCATATTCACCTCGATATTATATTTAAGCTGAGCAGATATAGGTATGACGGGGGCCCCCTCGGCGACCGTCCCTTGGACGAACTTAGTTATTTGCTCGTGTTGTTCTTTAGCTTGACCTTCCTTCACTAAGTCTATTTTATTTTGTAGTATAATAATATGCTTCAATTTCATAATCTCTATGGCAGCCAAATGCTCACTAGTTTGAGGTTGAGGACAGGATTCATTACCTGAAATATTATGATGTTGATGTTGTCTTTTAAATTTTTTTTTTACAAAATATCTAAATTATTATATGATGTTAAATTAAAAAAAAACTATATTAACATGAACAAATATTATTAGTTGCTTGTGATAATAATCAATGTAGGGAGATTTCTCCATAGTTTTATTAAAATCGGTTCAGTACTTTTTAAATATTCACTATACGCGCATTTCCGTAGGAAACATGTATTAAATAGGTATATTTCCCTTTTCCATTGACAGGTGTTTGAAGTAGTTTATTTTATTCTTCTTATTCTACACCTAGGGTGTAGATATGATACTAAAAAAAACCATACCAGCGATAAGCAACAATGCAGCGTCCATCACAGCTGCACCGTTAAGCATGGTGGCCATGAGGATGTCGTGGCCGGGGCAGTCCACGAAGCTGACATGCCTCACGAGCTGGAAGCGGCCCGTGCAGGCGGGGCGCAGGCACGGGAAGTTGTCGTCCTTGGAGGACCCGCCCGAAGTGAAGCTGGTAGGGCGCGGGCATTTAGGATTGTCGCATTTGTAAATTTTGGCGTTTGCGTAACCTTTTAGAAGAAAAAAATGTGATGTGGAAATAAAAATTATGTTGATATGAATTTATAAATATTTAGAATATATAAATTATTTGGTGCAACAATGACGTAAATCCATTTTTTTTTAAAACGTCAAGACTATTTATTTATAAACTTAGATTGCTTTTAATATAATTTAACAAAGTTACAATGAGTGAATATGGATGTTATTTAAAAAAAAGTATTAAAAAAATCTAATATGATTTTTTTGTATTTTTGAAAGTGTATTTAATTAATAATGCATATAATCGTATTAAAATTGTCGTAGTCCTTGAACTATCTGCAAAGAGTGAAACTTTTAGAACATCTAGGATTGTCACATATAAAACTTTCTCATTTGTGTAACATTTCGAAAGAGAAAACTGGATGTAAATTAAAATTATATTAAAACTTGCTAATTTAGAAATATAAAAGTATGCAGGATAATTATATCATATATTAATATGTGAGTGTAATGTTGGTTCGCTGGTATTTAAATTATTTATCCGAGATGAACCTTTAGCAGTTTGGATAATTAATATAAACAATTTAAGTACTAATTTAAGTAGCGCGCATAAGACTTTATTAAGTATAGAAAAAAAAATTAGGTTCTTGATACAAATACACAATTTATTTATCTTCCATTTATTATATTTGCAATTACATTTATAAACAAAAATGTCTAAATGTTCTTATTGAGTAAAACATTACATATATGCATCTAAAAATATAACAATGTATTTTTCAGATTCTTACTTAAAGCCTAATATCTAAATTGGTCCAATATAAAAAAGGCACTATTTAAGGCATTTATTAGAAACGATATCTTGCAATTGAGGCCATCGTAGTAAAGTGTCTGATTGTCAACGCGACGGTTGTATGTTTAATTTAAGTTCAAGCTCCACAATACAATACGTAATGACTTGATAGTTGGGTATTAAATGGGGAATGGAGTGTATTGACACTATATTTCCCCTACCAACTTCCTCTACTATATACTAAAAACCAATCTTATATAACTTCTTTACATGTTTAACTATGCGTACACTAAGCTGTAATTATTTTGCTTTTAAATATTTAATAAACACAATATGGACTTACAAAATATGAAAATTACGCTACATAAAATTTACGTATGAAACTATTTACTAAATAATACTTTAAATTCTAGAACTTAGAACAACATCAATTAAAAATAATAATTTAAAGTTGGTAAAATCAACAAAGATAAAATAATGGTTAAGTAAATAATGTTGCACATTTAATCAACATAAAGAAAATTTACATGAGTAGAGATAGAAAATTGCTTATACATAAAATATAAATAAGAGATATTTCAAAACTGACGTAGTTTTTTTCATTATTAGAACTTATTTTAAATATTATATGAATAAAATAATGTTAAATGCATAAGTATAGCGAAGCGTGTGCCCATGATGCCATGCTAGAATGGCAGACCCATAGAACCCGTAGATTTTTTGTTACACAAAATTAAGGCATTTTTTTTTAAAACATTACACCAATAATTCATACCAAGATTTTCATTTAGTACATTAGAAATGATGATGAGTACAGAGCCAATTTTACTTTAAATAAATTAAATATTATATGTATCAAAATTGCAATAGACATGTTCATTTACCAATTATTAATGTGATAAGAGATTCACTGTTATTCAATAATGTGCATTAACAGCATTAAAATATAATTGTAATTTTAAAACATATTATATCTTCTAATCATAAAATAATAAAAATATTGGGTATTTGTATCGCTCAAAACAAATATTTTCTACATTTCAATGTGCCACATTTACATTCTGTAAGATTTCTGAGCATAGCTCTATTTTGCTGTTGGACTTCAAATCTAGACTTCGTAGGTGAAACTGGAGAGACAGCTATGTTAGCTTCAGATGCACTTGGAATCCTGACATCTTCTTCTAATTGTTCTTTTTGAACTGTGACACCAGTGTCATCATCACTATCTAATGATTTCTGGAGATAATCAAAACATACTTCCTCCCCAGCTTCAATATCTCTTGTTGCAAATAATGCTAACATTGGTAAATTGGGATCAAGACAATCTGCCCATACCGCCCAAACACCCAAATTTGGATCACACGAGTGGTTTATGAAATGTGATATGTTTCCTAAATTGCAAGCATCAACCACATATGGATTTTCTACAGAATTAAAGTCTAAGTCAAACAAGTATGTCAACCCATTGGCGTCATATTCACGTCCCCGTTTCTCCGCTTCTTCGAAAGTTATAACTTCGCCAACATATTGGCACAAAAATTGACCTTGCCTTATTTTTTGTTCACTTTTAACTCCCCATCCGCATCCATTTGACGTCCTGAATATAGTAAGCTTTATGTTTCGGCCTGTTTGAACTACACGATTACTACATTCAGATGAACATTTGCAAGCCTTATTACATTCATACACAGGGGTTCCGGGAGCTACACGAAGTCGTTTAGCAACCGTGTAAGCAAAAAGTCCAGCTTGCATGCCGCAACAAGATTTAGATCGACAATTACAAGCATCACACTCACAACCTATTGGTGGCTCATTAGGAATAACTACACCAGCACCAGGAATAGATTCATTAATGTATGTGAAATTTTCAGGTGGACCGACCAAGTCAACATTATTTTCAATGTTTAACTTTTTGCACCTATCCACTTGATTCAAATATTCTTCCCAATTTTTCAAAGCCATAAGTTGCTGACACCGTCTTCTACACATGCAATATAATTGTAAAATGTTTCTCGTATCTTCAACTAACTCAGTTGCATAGAGTTCTTCAGATTCTTTAAGATGGATCATACTAAGTAATTTGAGTATAAGATCATCTTTGAGTTTGGGTAGTTCTAATTCCTCAAATTCATCAAGCCGATTAACAAGGTTATCTTCACCAAGTAAATTATCAAAGGACAACTCTTCTTTAAGCTTTTCCATTTCTTGACAATGTTTAAGCTCTTTGTCAATTAAAAATTCTCTTAATATTTCAGGACAATTGTCCAGATTTTCAATGGGTTCCCATGTGTTTTCACTATCATTCCATCCTTTCCATTTTATATAAAACTTAACTTTGCCTGCTTCAAATGTGAAATCTAAAATTTTTTCTATAATGAATTCTTCTGGTTCTTGCTTTTGTTTTTTTCTTTTTTTGCTTGGTGTTTTTTCTGGTGTCACATCTGAATCAATATGTAATGGTCTTTTTTTTCCTTTTCTCAGTTTTTCAGCAAAAAGAGTTTCATTTCTTTCGTCTGTTCTCTCACGGTACAATTTTATCACTGACTCGGCCAGGCGCTCTGCAACATACCATGTGATTTAGATTAATTATCATTTTATATATTTGAATAATATTGAAAAGAAAAAGAAATCCAGCCAACTGGTTTTGATTACTATTTCACATGGTAAATTGCAAAGAATCTGATAATTATAGTGAGTGATATTTCTTTTTATTTTTTCCTTGACAACAGAACAAACAATAATCTTATATATGATTAAATATTATATACAGTTTATAAAGTTAGTAAGTAAATGTATTTATAAAATTTTATGTACAGTAAGAACATTTTAGTAAAAATTTATTTATTAAGCATATGTATATAAAACTTTTATTTGTTGTACCCTTTTGTAACTGTGAATGGGCAAAAATTATAAGCTCCACTTATAATTTTTATAAAGCTATGACTTCAAGTACATTTTTTTTTTATCAAAATTTGGATATTTTAACATATTAATTGTGTTTAGTTTCATTGATTGAATGATAAGTATACTACTTTGTTTGTTATTCTCAAAGTATTTTTTATTTGTTATTAATTTTTCACCAAGTAAATTATCAAAGGACAACTCTTCTTTAAGCTTCTTTTTCTTTATTTTCTGTTCTTCTTCTTTATTTTTTATTTATGTTATTAATTTTGGCTAGTTATTGTGCAACTTATTTATTTACTTGTTTTAATACTTTTGTTACACCAGCTTAAAAATATAACAAACAAAAGTAAATTTTCATGTAGTCAGCCTTATTTGCAAAGGGTTGTTATCTCTAACAAGCCTGTGCTACACAAAAACATTAAAGAACATATGGATGTTGTTTGATGTACAGATTATTTCATATGTATATTTATTGATATAATGTCTGTAACTTTTCATACTCTAATAATTATTGCATTAAAATATATTTTTAATGTAGAAGTATGTATGGTTGTATTATTATGAATGTAAAATTGTAACTGATTTCATGCAATAAGTAATTGAGAATACTTTAAATGATCATGAATGGTACATAATATATATATAGTATTACCTTGGTAACATTAAGAAATATAAAGAGTGGTGTAAATAAATACCTAATTTTGCTTACCTAATTTTATTGTAATATTTCGTTCCAATTCATTCTTAAATCTGACAGTTTGTACACCTGAAATAGCTTTCACTACAGTTGATTTCCCATGGGCTACATGGCCGATTGTACCAATATTAATTGTCGCTTGTCTAGATATTACTTCTGGTGATAGAGCAGACAACTTTGTTACATCCTATAATAAATATTTTTTACATTAATATCTCTATCTTAACTTATTCTATCACATGCATTATCGCTGAATTTGATATGTTGTAAAATTATAGGTTAGAATATAAACTTCTCATATATACTACTTATTAATCATGTACACTCAATTTGAAAAATTTACTGCGTGATCAAACGAAAATGTATACTATTTTTCTAGTTTTAACTTACTAGCTTAGATAAATCTTGCTGATGCAAGTTTGATTGGGCTCGGCCTTCATTGGAAGTCATTTTATTTCAAAACTCACTACACTTTTCAACTGTACCAAATGTTAATCACATTAAAATATGTAATAAATAAATAAATGAAACTTAGTTGTTCCTTAGATTTATTTTCATAAGATTCTGTTATATTGCGTGGCCCCTGGGCCGTATTCGCTTGCCGCGCACGCTAAATATTACTTTTGACTTTTTAAACCTTAAATTATTTTATTATTAATCTGTGCTTTCCACTAGGATAGAATGGAGTTGTTCACTATTCATCGATTAAAATTAAATACCATCGATATTTACGGTTTATAATTTTTTTTTACTCTCATCATCAATATTTTAAAGGAAAGCACAGCAAATGACTTTTAATGTTTCAAATTATTATAAATAGAAATTGAAATTTTCTGTATAAAATATTAATGTAAAAATGACGTCTAATTTATACTCTTTTATATTTATTTTATTTGCTAACATAAAATATGATTATGGTATCGGTATTAATGATGAGAATTTTGTTCTGGCTATAAAGTTTGTTCACACGCGTTCTCTGTTTTTAAGCTTTTCAGTTTTAAGCTGTTCCGATTCAAACACTTATTTAATTTCAATAACGCAAACACTCCAAATTGTTGTTCCTTGTTCCATTCTTCCTCTATGTTTTTTATTTGTTTCTAAGATTACAGGGGATATATTTTATAATTAATTTAATTCATTCAAATTAAAAATACTTCTTTTTTTTTAAATAATTTCATTATTGTTAGTTGGTTTGATTTAATTAAAAAGCAGTTTCTGAGATTAACTTATTTCGTAATGTTAATATAGTTGATAGGTAATCAGGTATTTTATAATAAATAATATATAGTTAAATACGTGCCTCGACCCCCGCCCGCCGCCCGCGCCCGCTGAGAACCGCTCGTCTACAGAGCGCGCGGGTCGTGGGCGGCGAGAGCGCAGACGGAGTATTTTATAACTGTGGTATTCTCTAAAACATTTATTTTACAAGCTTTTATTTAGTTTCGCCTATCCCGATGTTTGGTTGTATGTAAATTTTCCCCACTTTCCAATGTCCGATTGAGCTGAAATTTGGCATGCATGGAAAATAGCTATAAGAACAATTATTATAATGCCCATAATGGTAATTAAAATGCCCAACTCCGTTGAATTTGGGCTCGTATTATTCGTCTTAAGGAGAACTTTGATGTAAGATGGTTACCAGGGTCTGATGATGGAGCTAGAAGATGTCCATAAGAACTCGGTAACTAAGCGACATAATTCCATCGAATTTGGGGTTGTACGATTCATCTTAATGAGTAATTTGGTGTTAGATGATAACCAGGGTAAAAAACTTAAAGAAAAAGTACCCAATAGACGCGGTGAGTTTCATATAAAATACAGCAAAATCTATGCATAAATACACGTATCTTTTGATTGCGTAGACTTAGAAGCTTGATTTTTTTATGCTGCAACACCTAAAAAGCAATATATTTGAAATCAATTCAGCCTGATACCTCTAACCGACCTCGAGATAAATGATCTTGACAAATGAACAACAAAGTGATCCTATAAGGGATCCACTTTTTACCTTTTGAGGTAAGAACAGCCCTAAAAACAGCTGGAACTAGAACGAGAATTGGAACATGTTCCGAAGCGGGAATGGGACAGCTATAACATGTTCCTCATTTTTGCCGGAACGTAACATCACTAATCGGTATCCTTTTGTTGACTGACAAATGCAAACTGAAATATGACAGATAAAAAATAGGGATACACAGATAATATATAAATAATATAAAGTGTTAAATTGGTAATTTAAATGTATAGTATAATCTGTGCTTTCATAGCACGGTGTGTTATCGGCTTAAAGAGGATCACCTAAATTTTATTAATTTTGAATATTCAAGCATTACATACATATAAATCATCATGTCTCTAATGAAGACGAATATGCTGGTAAATCACCTATTTATATTTAAAATTAAGAAGGATAACATTCACATACGATTTACCATTACGTAACTTACAGGTTCGCTCACTGAGCACTTCATCAGCTGCAGCTCAGCTTGTTAAGCCTCCTGTACAAGTATTTGGTTTGGAAGGCAGATATGCATCAGCTTTATTTTCCGCTGCCTCTAAAAGCAAAGCTTTAGACGCTGTTGAAAAAGAGCTGTCTCAATTCCAAAAGTCTATTAAATCTGATGCTAAACTCAAAGAGTTCATCATAAACCCGACTTTGAAAAGGAATTTGAAAGTAGATGCTTTAAAGCATGTCGCCTCTAAAGTAAGTACTAATATATATTTTTTTACAATAATAAGTTACAATTAATTATTAAGCATTGCAATTCCCAGACAGTCAACATTACTGGGCTCTGCTGAGCATATTAAAAACTAGCTAGTAGTTTTACAATCCTACACGTAAGGCAGGCAGAGGGAACTTGACAACCTATGGTTAAGACATTCTGTTCCCCACTTTCCACAGAATTCAATGCCACAATGTCACACTTTTCCTTGCTTCTTGTTATATTTCATGTCTTTGAATGAAAATCAAACCCACAACCTATAGGGCAACTGGCCTTATTTATATACCAAATTTCACAAAAGTTATTATAGTTTTTAGATCATATTTAATCTAAATAAAATTACACTTACTGTATAGTCAAATTTTAAATTTAATTAAATATAAAAAAAATATTGAAAAGAGTAACTGTTGAGTTTGATGCAGTTTCTTTTCAACAGAACTGCCTGCCAAGTGGCAGTGGGAGCTTTATGTTCATTCAAAAATTCAAAAGCGCTTACATATATCTGTTTGAACGAAAAATATTTTAATATGTATTTAAATTATTTAATAGACCAGCATGTCACCAACCACAAGTAACTTGTTGGGTCTTATGGCTGAGAATGGCCGTTTGGATAAACTTGAAGCTGTTATTAATGCTTTCAAAATCATGATGGCTGCTCACCGTGGAGAGGTCACTTGTGAAGTTGTAACTGCTAAGCCTCTAGATCCAGCACAGAGACAAAACTTGGAAGCTGCACTTAAGGTATTTAATTTTATACTCTACTTATTACAGATATTTAAGTAAATATCTTCCTATATTTTTAAATGAAACTATTTTAACCTGTCAGTCAGGTCATTCTATCCGTGACCACAGATTACTGCAAAGTGTTTGAAATGTCAGGTTTCCAAAATGTATAAATTTAAATATATGCGATTAATCCGTTTAAATCCGGTGTTGAGTTCTGCCCCTCAACACGCAATGCCTCCAGACTTCGGCAAAAAGTGGGGAACGGAGGGAGCTTAACACTAGGTTCCCTCTGCCTACCCTGCTGTGTGCGGGATACAGCGTGAAGCTGATTTTATTAATCCATTTAAAATAGTTTTATTTAAAATGTGTAATAATCATGAAAATCAATGAACTTATTATCTTCCTATATTTTAATTGTCCAGTATGTTCTGAGATTGTATAATGGGTAATGGCATTTATGTTGGCCTTTATTTTAAATAAGCAAGTGAATATCTGTACATTTTATATAAATCTTTTCCATTTTAGAATGAAACCTAAAACTCTTAACTGTCAAGTGCATTTCAAATGTTAAACTATACAGAATATTGTATTTTTTACCTACCATTTTGCCCTTATAGTCAAATCGACTAAGTTGTATTTGACACATAATTATATTCTAAGTCATGCTAACCACAATTACAATTGCTTACATATAACAAAAAAATAAAAGGTTAACATGATGTAATGCAGTCAAAAACCTCTATAAATGGACTATCAAATAATATAAAAGGATTCTTTCAATTCAAACCAGTAGCACATTTAATATAATAATGTATGCGGGATACAAATGTAGGTACAGGGTAGTACAGGGTAGGGAGAGGGAACCTAGTGTTAAAACACTCAGTTTTCCATTTTCCTCCAAATTTTCAGGGCATTATCTTGTGAGTGGTGAAATTCAACACCTTGCATGTTACCAGAGCGAAAGAATTAAAAATATGAATTCATTCCTCCCGAGTGGCAATCGAACCCACAACTGTCACGTTATAGTCACATGCTTGTGCCCTCGCGCCGCAAGGGCCTCAATATATAGATACCAATATTTTGATATCCTCATTAAAGTATATTATGTGTATGTTAATTGTTTCAGAAATTCCTTAAAGGCAATGAAACTCTACAATTGACAGCAAGAGTTGATCCTTCTTTAATTGGAGGCATGGTTGTATCTATTGGTGATAAATATGTAGACATGAGTGTGGCCAGCAAAGTCAAAAAGTACACTGAGCTCATCAGTGCAGCTGTTTAAAATATTTATGAAAATTCTGTAGATTACTATGTGAGGAATAAATAGTTCCATATTTCTGTTAAGTAAACACCATTTATCACTGAATTGACTTTCTTTTAATTTCATTCCCAATACATTCTTCTATAGTGAGATCTAAATTAAGAAATTATCATTTCTTGTTATAAAATAAAAATCAAATCCCTACTTGAAGAATCCATCTTTAAAATTATCAAAGTAGCTGCTGAACTCAATTATTATTTGGACATAACAAACAACTATTATTGAAAATGCATTTTTGAACTATATATATGTATCTAAGGAAAATTTAATAACACTCAATTTTTTTAAGAAATTTATTTGTGCTCACTGCACAGGAACTTAAACATAATATATTTTCTATAATTTAGAGCAACAAAAAATAATTAACTGTGAGATTCACAAGAACTACACAGTTTCATCATAGTACTTATGTTTAATTCACAAAGTATTAGAAAGAAAAATACTGTGAGTAACAAAATTAAATGAAACAAAAAAATATGCAACTTGCATAAGAACTTACTTAAACAATAACAAAAATATACCTCTCATAAATAACATTACAACTATATTATAGATTCAACAAAGTTTTTAGAGATCATGTCATTGAGATCCTTTTAATTAATAATAAATATGACATTGTTAACCCTCTGTTGGTGCTGTTTCTCCTTTGAGCAGGGCATTTTCAGCTTCAAGTTCAGCAATTCGAGCTCGGGCAGCTTCGAGCTCGTCGTCACCTCCTTCTGTGCCTAAGTGTTTTCGGACATATTCAAGAGCATCTTCTGGTTTGTCTGGTTCTTCATAAAGACTTACCAGAACTTTAGTAAGTGCGTCCATTACACCGGCTCGCTCTAAATAGCGTCGGAATTCTTCCCTTTTTGAGTCGATAGGCTATAATTTATAAATAACATGTTAATTTAAAGCACATATTGTTAACAACTAATTTTTAAAAGAAAAATGTTCAAGTAGATAAATAACTCCTAAATAAAAAGCTTACTTTGTAAGATGACATTATGTTGATTAACTATATTCGGTATTCTACTTTTCTTTAGATTTTTGATACTAATAAATAAAAACGATACTATTTAGGAAATGCACATACGTCTGTCACTATTTTTAAACTGACATATTTGAAACCTAGAAGATCAATCATTAGTCCTTGATATTCATTTGTCGATTATTATTATCTGTGAACTATCAATAAACTACTTTTTTTAATTGACTAGAGAAAACAATTTTATTGAACAAATTTTGTTTTTACTGTTGTGTATAAAATATTTTTTTTTATATTTATAAATAAAAAGTTTATTCCCATTTGAAGGAAAGTTTGTTTCCATTTGAAGGAATGTAGGGTGACAATCAGTGCAGCCATGATAGCGGGACTTATTTTTTTAAATCAATTATACAAAATCACATTTTAACATTTCTGACAATAATACTTTGAAACAGACCGGCGTAGACATGGGCGTTATGTAACGTAATCGGTTTCAGAAACTGCTTACGAGTCGAATAACTGCATAACTAGTTTCGGGGACAAACATAACGATTATTTCACATACTACGTCACGTAGTTTCATGACAGTAAGCAGTAATACATTTGTCAAAAGCAGTTGCAGTACAAATGTAACTTATTTTAAATAGATTATATTATAAAATAGTAATGTCAGTTACATCGATTGTAACATAGTCGCATCTCGCTCTATCTTACTACGTTTCGAACGAAAAGAGAGACAGCAATAGATCCAATTTGTATGCATTGTACATTTTTTTCATATCCATTCTTAGAACAAAAACGTCATTAAAATATGATTGATTACACACTCCATGAAAAGGAAAAATTATATTAAAAATTAAAATTAGTAAATGCATAAGTTAAATTCTATGGAATTAAAAATAGTATTAATAAAGAAAAAGTAAAGTCATTATAAATATAATAAAATTTTTGAATGTTTTATAATAGAGAAATTAAAAAAAGCCAACCTAATTATTATAAGCCAGTCTTGGCGCAGCGGCACGAGGTGTGACTGTAAAACCGACTGGTTGTGGGTTCGATCCCCACTCGAGGAGATGAAATATTTACTTAAATTTATATTTTCATTTCTTCGCTCTGGTGTCGAGGTGAAGCGCGGCGTTGAGTTCTGCCACTCAACACGCAATGCCTCCAGAATTCGGCAGAAAGTGGGGAACGGAGTGTCTTAACACTAGGTTCCCTCTGCCTACCCTGCTGTGTGCGGATATAGCGTGAAGCTGATTTATTTGATTTATTTAATTATTATAACTAAAGATTATTGTTATCCAATAATTAAGCGGACTTTATTATATTATCAAGTGAATATAACTTAAAAAAAATATTTAAAAAATCTAATAATCAACATACATTTTTTATATAAAAAAATCTTTTTTTTTTTACTTTTGAATTAATTATATCCCTTTAAAGTTTAAATATATCATTGCACACACGTTTACAGATTTTGAAAAAAAAGTAAATATTTTTTCAATATTACATTTCTAGGAATATAGGCAATTAATACGTTTCATATTAGTATAATAGGGCTTTTTACCGGTTATGATTAGATTTAACGTTTTCTGTAATCATAAGTATAAAAGTAAGTGTAAGCAAATGCTTTGTAACTAGTTACAAAAACAAGCAGCTTTGAAAACTAGTTACTCGTGTACCCGAAACTAGTCGTAACCGTAGTGCGGTCGCTTATATTTGCAATTGCTTGATATAATCAAAACTTTAATTTTACTTTACGTAAAAAAAATTGAGTAACTACTTTGTAAATGATAGTTTACTGTGACTATCACACAACTAATAATTTAGAGTTTATAATAGTATCATTTTTAAATTATTAAAGCTCAGCAAAAAATAAAGAAATGAAAAGTAACAAAAAAGAAACATTCATTTAGATTTTTACACATTCTGATTTTTGCAGATAAATCCATCTAATTTTTGTGAAATCCTGAAATTAATTAAATAAACTATCTGATATTATGAAAAAAAAAAAATAATTTGTTGATATTTCTATTTTGGACAATTTTTGAAACAGTGGCAAAAAAATGAGAAATGCTATATAATAGCAAGATAGGCAGAGAAAAAATATTTTCATTAGTATTAAGATAAGAGTTCCATAATTTCCGCCGAATTATCAAGGCATTGCGATTGCGTGTTGAGTGGCGGAACTCAAAAACCACGCGTCGCGTTACCACAAAATAAAAATTAACTATTAATTAATTATTAATTAAAATTATTAATTAATTAAAATAATAATTAACTACCTCGAAAATAAAATCTCAATCTAGTGGGAATCGAACACACAAGCGTCGGTTTTACAGTCACACTCTATTGTTTTCCGTGTTATATAACTAAGAAGATGGCTGAAGTTTCGTAACGTTTACTGATTGTAATAGAGTGCCAATTAAAAAAAAATATGTGAGCGCCTCGGGACGCGCGATACATATTAAGAGTCCTATATATATAAAAATAAGAAAATTTTAAAATAAAACTGCAATATATTAATAAGTATTTTATTTTTTTACGTTGTCATCAAGACAAAATTATTGAATACTAAAATAAGTATCTCAATTTAAAGCAACTCAACTTTAGCAATTAGCATGTATCAGTAAAATAGCGTTAAGTTAAAATAAAGTAAATATTGCTCAAACAAGCTCTAGTTTGTGATAAATTTATTAAGTATTAAGATTCATCGTCACTGCTTGCTTTTGCTTTAGGTTTTGGTCCTCCCGCTCTCTTAGCCATAATAATTTGATCAACTTTTAAAATGGTTGTAGCCGCACCAACTGCATATTTAAGTCCCCATTTTTTCAAGACAAATAAATCCAGAATTCCTTTTTCTTTTGCATCACATACACCATTGTTTGCTGATTCAATATCAAAACCAACATTTTTATTGTTCTCCTAAAAAAAAGTAAATATAAATATTATAATACTAATTCATATTTGTACATTGTATAAGTAAGTAATAAGTATTGTAATAACAGTAAAATCTTAACTAAGGTAGTTCAGTTTGTTGGGCTGATGGGTTTGTTTGTTGAAATAACTTATCTAAAACTCTATTTATTATATAATTATTAATCTTAGGAACTGATAGTTGTAATAGTAAATATGATGATGTGTTGTAGTAGTAAAAATGATTTGTATTTAATAGTTAGTTTATTACCACACAGTATTATCACTGTAGTGTTTGGTGCTCTGTTCTCTCTGATTAGCCGCTAGCGATAAAGCGTGAAGTTAAGTTCATTAAAGAACACTAGGTTCCATCCAGGGAATCGAACCCACAAACGAAGCGTTTACATTTGCACGCTTGTGCCGCTGCGCCAGGACGATCTCAATGTAACTTACTATACTTGACAGGGTGTAGTCAGTCATCTTAGGCTCTTAGGATGTGTCATATACAACTCTTACTTTTTTCATTTAACCACTGTGAAAGCCCCAAAAAAATCATAAAATTCTAAAATTAAAGTACCCTGTGTGCTTTGTAGATGTTGTTTATAACTTCTGTTGCGTTTGCTCCCGAATTGTCTGCCAAAGCCCGCGGAATGCCTTCCAAAGCCACAGCAAATTTCCTCACGGCATATTGCTCTAATCCTGGTAAAGTGTCAGCATACTGTAAAAGTTGTTGGGCCAGTTCAATTTCCGTTGCCCCTGCACCAGCGACAAATCTGGAATAAAATACAATTTCCAAATACATTAGAAAATGTCAAAAATTCTAGAAAATATTTTTCTATCATTAGTGTGGAAGTGTGAAAAAACTCACTTGAAAAGTTTTAAAAACTAATCTCTCTTAAAATAAATAAATCAGCTTCACGCTGTACCCCGCATACAGCAGAGTAGGCCTCTGCCTACCCTGCTGTATGCGAGAACCTAGTGTTAAGACACTCCGTTCCCCACTTTCTGCCGAATTCTGGAGGCATTGCGCGTTGAGTGGCAGAACTCAACGGCGCTCTTAACCTCGACACCAGAGCGAAGAAATGTAAATATAAATTTAAGTAAATATTTCATCTCCTCGAGTGGGGATGGAACCCACAACCAGTCGGTTTTTGCAGTCACACCTCGTGCCGCTGCGCCACGACTGGCCTCAACTGGCCCTCTTGGAGAATGTAATTAAATTCATCATGACCAGAGTCACTAAAAAATTCTCGAAAAATGGATTATGCGTGTAGAATATGCCTACATATTTTATAATAATATATAGTAAAGTACTTGGATATATTGTACCATAGGCTCACATGAAGAAAATATTTTTAAAACTAAGTGGGACAAAAATAATCTAAAATACAAGGGTGACTATTGGTTGCTAGGATGTTACTCAAAACTTTCCATGG
Source organism: Heliconius hermathena (assembly GCA_013403705.1). Classification (NCBI taxonomy): domain Eukaryota; kingdom Metazoa; phylum Arthropoda; class Insecta; order Lepidoptera; family Nymphalidae; genus Heliconius; species Heliconius hermathena. The sequence goes on from JAAIXJ010001817.1 coordinate 360,706, forward strand.
ACAACAAGCTGCTCCTATATAAATAGGTTTTAAAATCTATTTGGTTATATATAATACAATTGGATTGGAGGTGTTAGAAGACCTCGTTAGTTTTCTAGCACCTCCAACATATTGATAATCTTGAGTACAAAGGTTGTAAGGGAGTACAAATCCATCTCAGGGCTCCCAGTGCTCTCAGTCAACCTCACCTGTTGGCGACCGATTAATGGCGGTATAACCATCTCATTTAGATGTAGTTAAATATTTGACTGATAACGGGCAGCAGCATTACCGGTGCGAGAAGCTATGATCTGTGATCACCAACATGCATGCCCAGTGTAGTGATTAAGGGCCTATGTCCAGCAGTGGACTAGGATAGGCTGATGACGATAATGATGAGTGCAATACTGCCTTATGTTAAAATATTTGTGGTTTACAAAAACGATGGGACTGCATATGATTTTAAACATGAGTTTGATAGACACCCACGCAATACAATATAAATTAAGGGTTGTATTAACTAGTCGGGCAGCTAACCATCCCGAAAGCTATCCATCCACTTAGAAATAGAATATATCCTTGATTGATGGAGGGGTCTGATGGGCAGCAAACTTTATTGATGAAGAGTTGTAGCTCTGATGGTAGTAGAGAATTAAATGTTTGAAGCTTCACATCTATTTATAGTTTTAAGCATGTTTGTTAAGTATAAGCCATTTATTATTTTACACTATAAATTTAGTACCTGTATATACTTTTGTTCTAAATCTAATTCTTAAGTGAATATGAAGTGCAGTCATTCACATTAAAATAGATTTTTTTATATTGCTTCATCATTGAGTAGCCAATACAATCAAATAAAATCACAAAAATTCCAAAGAAATTTCACTTTAAAATTTAAATGCAAATAATACCTTCCATCTCTAGCAATGCCCTTGAATGTGTTGACACCATCATCAATAGCTCTTTCAATGTCATCCATATAATTTTCTGTAGATCCCCTAATGACAACTGTGGATATACGGGACTCATTGCTTCCCATTATGAACACAACCACTCTGGTGTCACCAACTTCGTCCACTCTCACTGAATCACAGTAACCTTGTTCTTCTGCAGTGGGAGTTGTCAATCTTGGCAGAACCTAAAGAAACATTTATTGCGACACATTAACTTATAATGGCCGTCGTGGCGCAGGGGCACAAACGACTATAAACATGTGGTTCATGTCATATTTTCATTAACTCGCTCTGGTAGCGAGAGTTGAGTTTCGCCACTCAACATGCATGGCCTCAAAAATTTTGCAGAAAGTGCGAAACAAAAGTGTCTTAACACTAGGTTGCATCCAGGGAATCGAACCCACAAACATAGCGTTGGAAGACATAAATGTTATAAAAGAAAATATATACTTACAGTAGCATTGACAGTTTTTGCAACACGGCGAAGATCAAATTTGGAGTTGAGGCGAACTGCCATAACACCATACTTATTCAGAAAATGAAGGGCCATGTCTCCAAATTTAGCACCAGCAACTACAACCTTCACACCGGAGTCAGCAATATCCTTTATTTGCTTTTCTAACAGGGATTCTTCTCCTTTGCTAAAGTCAAGAAGCTCATTAGCCGATTTTATTAAAACAGTTCCTTTTGTTTCTGTTTGTGTAATATCAATTGGACATGAATATATTGCTACTTTAGCTTTATTAGCACTTGTTATGTCTCCTTCAACTTCCCTTTTGAATACCATTCCCGATAACACTTCAGATTGTAACAGGCCAGCTCCAAGTATCTAAAATTTTTACAAAATAATTAAGATCAGTATTTTTTTTAAATATATTATTAGCTTAATTCTGTATACCACATAGCAATGTAGAAAAAGTCAATCCAGTACTAAGGCACTATGTTTTCAAGACATTGAGTGTTGAAACTTAAACTTGCACTCCTGTTTTGTAAAAAATATGTATAATATAAGTGAAAATGAAACCTGCAACTGTTACATTTATAGTAAGATGCAGCAGTGCTGGGCTACAAGCCTAAAATTTTTCAATTCATTGAAATAGGAAACTTATTTACTTATTTAGAAATAGTATTATAAATAGTATTTTTCTTTCCTAAGTGTGGAATAACACTTTAAAAATGTTAAAAATAAGGAAACTTATTTAATGACACATATTTCTTACTTTGCATATCCTCACATTATCTACGTTAAATGTAGTTTTTTCTGGTAAGATTGCCACACAAGCTTTGGCTACAAGACTTGCAATAAATTCTTCATTTCCATATTGTTTTGACATAATTGCTGGTTTTATAGCATGAACCACAGCTTCAATATCTTTGCAATCTTTTATTTCATGGCAAATTAATTCTGGTAGTATTTCTAGGCACTTATCAAGGGCTTTTTCATATCCTTCTGCAATTTCACTTGTAGTGACACCTAGACGCAGTAACTCTTCTGCAGCCTCAAGGAGTGCCCCAGATAAAACTATGACAAAGTTGGTTCCATCACCGACTTCAGAATCTTGCATTTGGCTGGCCAGTACCATTAGTCTAGCAGCTGGATGTTCTACGTCTAACTCACGAATAATAGTACCGGCATCGCTTGTAATAAATTGCTTGTCGATGTGGTTGATAATCATTTTGTTCATCCCATTAGGACCATAAGCTGAACGAACACTTTGGGCAAATTGTTTGCACGCATTTATATTGCGATATACCGCTTCTTCTAAGCCAGAAAACATCTAAAAATCATTAGGTAGAATTAGAGTATTTTTGAAATAAAAATGAAATACTGGAATTATTCATAATGCATCAATTACAAATAAAATATTTCAATGAGATATTTAGTTCGGATATAGTGAATTAAATTATTTTAGTATATTTTCAAAGATATCGCAAAATTAAAAATCATACGGACACCGATCCCACATGACTAATGCTGTATAACGACTTGGTTATGATAAATATTTCTATATAAAACTTACTCGTGCTCCATCTTTTAACATTTGCGGTACTCCAGGGGCTTTTGGTATATGTAAAGCCATTTTTGAATACTGTTTTATATATTTAAATAATAACAAAAAGAATCACGAGAATCTTCTCAACTAAACGGCAGACATGAACAACCACAGATAAAAAATCAAGATAATAAATTTACATTTACGCTTCACACTTCACAGCGCACATGGCCTGTAGTATAGACTAAAGACCGTCTATAGAGAATAGGAAAGGTTTTTCAAAAAATCATATGTAAATTGTAATAAAAATATTAATACAGTTGGAATATAAAAAACCGGTCAAATGTGACATAAACTTGCCAACTAAGGGTTCCGCACCGATTTCTTGATTGTAGGTAGACGGCCTTATAAAAGTTGACAAGCTTATAGGTCGAGATCCCATTCCTTAAATCTGCAGGCATCTTTTTTTTTAATGAAACTTATATTTAAGAATGATACATGATAGTAGAATAGATTACACTAGAGTTGCCTAGAAGAATCCTGCCGCAATCACCTTTAATAATTTTTTTTTGTAATGCGTTTTTGGAGAAAATTGCACTCATATGTTTTTTATGTGAATCCCACATCATTTGAAAGTCGCATAAAGAAAAGAAAAACAATGGTTGCCGTAAAAAGTACGTACGTATTGTCAATAATATTGTGTGTGTGCGGCCGGTTTTTTGATATTGTTCAATAATGTAGATTGCTAGAAATTCTCTTTTTGCCACGACAATATCAGATAGAGGCAGG